>JAQFZO010000002.1:0-114741 GCA_034695885.1 Geophilus flavus
GTGTCCCTTGTTTAGTATCGCTTTTGGCTATACGTAAATTACAATCCGGTCTCTATGATCGAGATTTGGTAATATGACATCCATATTCAAATTAAAAGTTTTTAATTCGAACGTAGCATGTTTCATATGGCCCAATTCTGCTGTTCAATGAAAGGTTTTGTAGATAAACATGACATTGAAGATAACAAAGCGAAATTGATTAAGAGAGAAAATCTAAATAGAAACAAGGCTATTTGGGCGTCACAATGTGACAACTATTAAGGGTTAAATTGATTGAGTTTGAGGCTTATTCGACCATGGTTCTACAGCCACGACGTGTAAATCCAAGCCTACGTGAGAATTGGGTTGCTTTCCTGCATCACAATCGCAAAATTCGTATCTGCACTAAACAGTTTATCTAACCTCAGTTATCCAATTAAAGACAGACATGAAAAGGTTTCACGAATCAGGTTTTTAATGGTAAAACGTGTGTACTTACGCAATTACTACAAACACGACCCTTTATAAGGAGCAAATGAAAGACAAACAATAGCTTTAAGTAAATAACAGGTTGTTTTGTTTGATTTAAAACCGCAAATTATGCCATTACATAATTCTTCTTAATCAAAAGTTGGAAGCTGCTCCTTCTGCTAAGTAGGCAAATAAATAAATAATTCTGATCGCCGGGTTTACGTTTCATCGAACATTCATTTTTTATGCGCATTTTCCATTGAAGTACCTAGTCCAAAGTAATTCCATGAGTGATCACAAAAGTGCCTATAAAGTTTTCTTAACTCGATTTTGGTTTTACTAGCTTTTACTCAATTTTTTTTTTTAAAGATCGATAAATGGAAGGGAAAAAAACTTAGAGGTTCTTGCGATTTGTCGCTTTGGCACTGAACTTGAAGAATGATTTACCCGATTTATTTGGTGTTTATGGAGTGCGAATCTGATTTGCTTTCAAGACGCCTTTACTTCATAAAACTAATTATCGATTACGCCCATGATGATTATCAACTGTCAACGCAAAATTTATTAAGAGCAAGATAGATAAAATTAATAATAAGATGAAGAGTTTAAAAAAAGTGTTGATTAGTTTAATATTAATTGATATTGGATGAGCAAGGGAATGACTGGCGTACTTACAACGACTTGTCATGTTGATTGATGGACGAGGAAGCAAAAGTGCGCTCAAGCTGACCAACTCTTGCCACGCAGCAGCTCGTCTGTTTCTCTTTGGCGGCGCACGCCTGGTGCAACTGGACTCGTAACCACGAGTGTAGTAGTGGCGCCACCTTTTTAGTTCGACGCAGTCTTCAATCGTGACGTCATCAGCACCATTCAAATCCATTGGCCCATGGGAAATGCATTTGACGACCAGTTTGAGAGCGATTGCCGAAATGTGCCAATAAATTAAACCGACAATAAATTGAAAAAACATGAATGCAGCACTTATGGAAATGCAGGTAATGTGTAGAACCGAACCATTCGATGAAAAAAATGTTAATTTCGAGCATGGCGAGTATTAGAATATGAATACTTTGCTCTGATTTTACACTGACGTCACTTTCGAAGAACATTATTTCCGTATTACTCGTCACGCACGTGTGATGGATGCCTTCAAATATCTGGAATTTTGCCAGCCCACCTCCACCCTCCAGCTACCCCCGACCCGTCAATTTCTTTCATTGCAAAGCAGGCTGTCGGTGAAGCCCACCACCACGACAAGACGGGATTTTTCTTCTCAAGTTTTTTTTTACATGTGTTCGACAGGCAATTTCCAAAAACATAAAATTTGCTTTGATTATTGAATTTTCCAGAAGGGAAAAAAAAAAGTTGGCTTTAGCCTTTAGTCGGAAGATGGTGTCGTCATAAGATTTATTTCCTAGAAAAGCATTGTGTTCTGGCTACCTTTAAAATTTGTTTAGAAGAAAAGAAATTTGATATAAAACTTTAAAAGTATGCCATTAAACATGTCGTAAACAAGAAAAAAAGAAAGAAAGAAAAGATTTCCACGTGCCAAATCGTCAGTAATTTCCACCCACGCTCCTACATAAGAACATAGAGACCGTAATAGAAAACTCGTATATGATATTTTATTTGACGTAAATGCTGCTTAGCTTCAGCTTTGTTATATTGTGACCCCAAACCCTTCTGTTTTCGAGGTTTGTGTCAGGCCATTTGGGAATGAATGCGGCAATTGAAAGCTTACAGAATCCCTCCGTTGTAATTGTCTAAAATTAAATTAATTTGATTTGGCTTAATACGGATGTTATATTACGTTTTAATTTTTTAAAACTATAGTTTTATTGATTTTTACTTTATTCCATTACTCCCCACATTTTCTCTACTTTTTGTGATTAAAATCCTCGAGCAATTCACCGAGTGCGATGTTCCAGGTGCCACCTTTGCAAGTTTAATAAAGATAAGAAAGGAATCTTAACCTAACCGTCTGCATAACGGCTAGAGCTATAAGAATAACTTTTTTAATGATAATTTTTCTGAAACTATACAAAGCGTTCCGTGCTAGAAAGCCGAACTTAGAGACATCAAAATCTTTTGCCCTTCTCTTTGTCTTTTAAAAAAAAGATTCAGGTTTCTTTAATCAAGAATGATTTATTGAAATAGGAGCAGTAAGAATTTTCTTTTTACCGGTGTTTTATTTCCAATCTAATTAAACTTGGTATTCTTGGTAGACAAGGTTTATTAGAAAATACGAAAACAGCGTACAGTGCGGTGCGTACACGTTTCTCTTTCAGTTTGATTAATAATTTAAATACACGTTCTAGCCTTGTAGGTAAAAATTGTAGCGTAAGTCACTGTTGTTTTAACAACATGCGCTGAACTTCCTGAAAAATCCATGAACTTGTGAGCACACACTGTACGTACTTGTAACCACTCATATATTATTCCACTAAACGCTCACGATCGAAGTTGTATTTAAAGAAGCCTAGCAATTGCAATACGGTACAATTGCTTCGAAGCAGGTGTTTTAAGTGTGATTTAAGTATTTTCTTTTTCTACCTCGAGCATCTAACTTGTTTGTTTCGACTTGAGCCGACCAAATCGATTATTTAAGACTCAAAAAACATCTTGTAAATAGATTTATTTTTTTAATATTTTTTTCTTTCGATGTTGTACACAACTTTTAGCGGGAAGGTTGGATAAACTTTCAACAAAAAAGAATCGAAACATTTCAAGGTCAAATAAATGACAGAAACTTACAAAGTTAACTCGAATCGAAGAACAACTATACGTATTTCCCTTGTGTCTGTGAAATGAGTAGCAATAGGATTTAAACATAGCTTTCGACTTAAATTAACTTTAAATTTACGTGCGGAAATCACTTTATTCGTGAAAGTGTATGTTAATCTACCCCGGAGATTTAACTCACACGTCAGCATCACGCCCTCTCGTATTAACTGTGCTATTCTGCAACCGGGACATGACCGGCAAAGAAAAACTCTAATTACTAAACAAATAGAAGGTTTAAATGCATGAATTAACAGATCTCTTTTAACTCTTGAAAAAAAAAACTTGAACCGAATAATTGAATAGAACTATGCCGTGAAATCCCCCTACAGCTGCCCTAAATAACGAGTTCTTTTGACCCGGACGACGTATCAAAAACACATTCCCCATAAAACTTATTAACGAACCCACACCAATAATCAATTTAACACGGAAATGATTGTCATTTACGCAGTAAAAATAACAAACGCATATATTTTGCCTAATTACTATGCAAACCTTTCACTTTTCCATCGAGTTTTTAGTTAAAACAGCAATTTGTAGTATTGATTAGAATGCTCGGATAATTTTAATGGGAACACTGTAGATCAATAAAGATAAAGAGAACGAGCGAAGTACGTAAGGAAAACAAACTCGAAAACTTTCCCACTCGGTTTAACTTATTTTAAAGCCTATTATATTAATAAAGCACAGTTTGCTATTCTACGGTATAAACTGTCGTGTTCATAATAGTAAAGGTCAACAAACCGAAATAATTGGAAGGCAGGAGACCGTTTCATGCCATTTAGTTAATTAGTTGATGACAAGGCTACGCCCCTGGCCCAAGTGAAACTAACACGGACAGGTTGATAAGAGGAAACAAATGTAACATTTTATTTGCGATATATAAAGTTACAAAAAAAACTATATGTACATAAAAATATGTGAAATTTGTATGAGTTTATTATTCTAATGCTTCTTTAAAGCATGAATACTTAATAGTAAGTATAAATCAATAGAAAAAGTAAATAAATAAGTTTTCTCAAATAAAAAAAAAAATTCATAGTAGAAATGATAACCAAAGGTAAACTAACTAACAGATTGAAAATAATACTTTATAAATTTGGAAAAAATCCACCTGAATTGAAGTAAATGAAAAACAAATTAAATGAATTTTTATTTAGTTTTCGTAATAACCACTTGTCTAAACGTGCAATTTTTTTTTTTTCTATTCTAGATTTAGAGTACGAAATTCCATGTCAAACATGATTCTTTGCCTTTGGTTCTATGCTTCAATATCTGGAACGGTTGGAGTTGAGAAAACCTGTCGAATAAAATCAATAAGAATGTTTAACCAGTGCTATTTCAAACGCCACAACCAAAATTTGCAAAAACAGCAATAAACGATGAAGAAAAAAATAATCAAAAGCAAGCATTAGAATATCATAATCGTTCACAAACAAGGTTCAACGTAATTTCCAGGAAATAAACCAGTCACTCCATCCATCATGCCCTCGTACCACCCGTCATCATTCTTCTTTACAACGTAAATGACGGAATTTTCTGCAAACGATAATTCATCGTCCTTATCAGCCGCGTAATCGTATATGGCGATAACTGAAAAAACAAAACATTTATCGTTCATTCAGAATTCAATAACAATTCGACTTTCCTGTTTACCTTTTTCGATGTAAGTTTTAGGCACCCAATCTGGTGCATCGTCTGCCCCGTGCCCGAAACCGGGAGGTGACGGAGGTGCATAACTGTTCATGAACATGGCTTGTTCATCGTCAGGTGGTGGTGGTAACGGCGGTGAAGCTAAATTTAATAAATTACAATATTTTAGTACGAAATGTCAATCGACTGACACACACGTCTTATTAATAACACACACCATTGCCTTGTCGATCGTAATCGCCGCCGCCACCTAGATTATTGACCGGTGGTGGAGGAGGAGTCGGCGGTGGGATTGCATCTACACAATTCAGAATAAACAACATTACAAATTAAAATGCAATCGATCTTACAATGAGGTTGCCACCCACTTGGGAATTTCCAATACTTATAAATTCAATTCAAAATAAAAAATGAATAAAAGCATCAACAAAAAAAAATACCCATAAATCCTCTAGTTGTGCGTGGGTCTCTATTTAACTGCGTTATAATAGTGATTCAGGGTAATTTGGGACTATCCCTAAACTGCAACCCGACATGGCGCATCGCAAATTCGACATCATATTTAACCTGCAAGTTTTTGAATTCACCAGAGAAAAATCTGGAGAAGCTAAAAGTTAAAAAATTTTGAAATCACTTTTCTATGATTCGGGGATGCGAACGACAACGTTTGGAACTCGAATCTGGCTTAAAATTAAAATCCACATTGGGAAAAATGAATCTGACTTCCTTGATCATGAGCCAAAGTTGTGAGTGCAGAATTGGTAAATGACTGAATGAAATTTAATTTTTTGTTGTGATCGATTTATATGCGGGTCTCTAATAAAGCAAGGGTGGAACTTAATTCTGTAAATAGTACGCGTGTTCACTATTAGAGGATTTACGGTATTATTATTAATCTTATCATTTTTGGATAGAATGTGCGTAATGAATATTTCAAGTGGCAATCCCATGTTTGAAATTAATTTTCTTATACTGTGATGATGATTAGTCATGCCGAATCCCATTTCTACTGGCATCATTTGCGGTGTTGTCGGTTGTTGCATCATTTGCCCATGGTTATGCCCGATTGCATGATGGGTTATCGGGTACACCATTCCGACTTGCGGCTGCATATGCTGTTGTTGCATCGCTGTGGGTTGGTTGGTCATCATCGGAAGTGACCCGTATCCGCTGCCTCTTTCGCGTCTTCCGTCTTGGGACCTGGGATGGCCCAATGGATAATTTGGCGCGTAATTACTGGGAACTTGAGGTGGAGCGACTGGAGGTGCGAGTGCTCTGTACTCTCGCGAACCCTTCGTCAAACTACCCATTGCACGTGTTGGTTGTGGTGGAGTCGGAGGTTTGGTTGTCGGCGGCGGCCCGCTTTGCCCGTTCAGAGGCGGAGTCGACGGCCCACCTGCCACCGGTCGTTTCGTTCTGGGCGTGTTGTTCGTCATCTTTATCCCATGACCGACTTCATCTAAAACCGAGTAATCTATCGGTTTTCTGATATATTTGATGGGGCGTTCGGGGTTGATCGGAGCCACGATTTTATGCTGTCTCGTCGTACTTTTATTTGTCGTCAAAACACCGATTTCTCTTCTGGCAACTTTTTCTTTATGAATCATGATCATCTGTCAATTAAAAGTTGAAAATTAAAGTCATAGAACTCAACATCCTGCGTTTATTGCTATACTTGAGCTATGTGGTTGATATGAGACTCCATTTCAGTCAATTGATTGGTCTGAAGGTCGAGCATTTGCAGGAAGTTGTATGCCAATGTGTTAATCTGATACGCCACACTGGCCAGCGATTGGGTCGTATAATTTTTTGTTTCTTCCAACGCGACACGTTTGTTTTCGGACTAAAAATAAAAATAAAATTTTACAAAACTGTAATGTGAGCTATTTTCTTGATTTTATGTAATAACCTGGAAATAATTGCCTTCACAGTAATCAGCAACCTTTTCTAGATTTGTGTAACTATCCTGTAAGCTCTGTTTCCCTTCTGGAATGTCTTGTTCTATCAAAGTGGCTAAGTCCGCCATTTTCGTAAACACCATTAGTTTCTTTCTGTAATAGATACATTGAATAAAAATTAATTGATGGTAAAATCTGTTAATTGACACTCTCTGGCCACCTTTTTTGTACTCCTCACCGCAGCCTCACCACCTTCCTCACAAACGGAAATCAATAACAGGACAAGAACGGAAATGACGTCAAATAAAGCACTGCATCATGGGAATGTATTGCATTTCGATATCAATAGCGTTGCTTCAAACAGCCTAGAATTTCGCAAACATATTATGGTAAAAACTGTTATTTATTAGAATTGATTTTAAACCATCGATTTTTACAAGCAGCAAAAAAGTGTTAACATTTCGGAAAAAATCGAACTCTAAACTTTGACTCGTTTCGTAAATTTTGTGGATAAAATCAATTTTACACGAAAAAAAAAATAACAAACTTGTTTATAAACCGAGATTAGATATGTAATTGGTAGAATATTTCCTAGTTCAAGGTTATCTTACTAATTTAATCTCTATTTCAGTTTCTCTTGCTTACGAACCAGCAAGATTCATGTACAAACGTACAAGAGTGATGGCAAATTCAGGTTATAATGAAATAAACTTTTGTCAAGGTAAGACATTTCAAAATTATCAGATTAACTGGATGGTTTCACGCTCTCTCTTTCGATAGTTTACGAAGGAAGTGATTTAAAGCTCGAGCCTGGGAGTCCAAACGGACCAGGAACGGGAAGATACACGTTTACTAGAACATCAAGTACTGGGTCAATTCACACAGAGTCATCAGCTCACAATTCAGGTATGTGTGCATACATATTTAGATCGTGTGCTACGACTTTAAATTTTATTGTTACTTAGATGATGAAGACAGCGATAAATCGACCATGAGCTACAAAGAACGACGACGGGAAGCTCACACTCAAGCTGAACAGAAGAGAAGAGATGCTATCAAAGTAAAATGTCACTTTAAATGAGGTCTTTGATGTGTTTTTAATTAAATAAGATGTTTAATTTGTAGAAGGGTTATGATACTCTTCAAGAACTCGTGCCAACTTGTCAGCAACAAGACAGTGTCAGTGGATATAAGCTGAGCAAAGCCACGATTCTGCAGAGATGTTAGTTACAAATTTTGTTCAGTGTTATGTTAATTTTTCTAAAACTTTGATTTTTTTTGTTTTTAGCATTAGATTATATTCAATTTTTGATCCAGCAGAAGAAAAAGCAGGAGGATGAATTGGCAGCCTTAAGAAAAGAAGTTGTTGCATTGCAAATCATGAAAGCGTAATTTAGTTATCCGTAAATGTTGAGATCAATGTAACAAGCCTTTTAATTTGTTGGTGTAGAAATTATGAGCAGATTGTGCGTGCTCATCAAAATCAGCCAAGCCAGGCTGACAGTCAGTTATCGGATGAAGTCAAATTTCAGTTGGTACATATGAATATACTGAGAAAATCCTTTATTTACTTTTTTAAAATGACTTTATTTTATAGTTTCAGGCTATAATGGACTCACTTTTTCAATCATTTAATAACACAATTTCAATGGCAAATTTTGCTGAATTGTCTGGATGCGTATTCAGTTGGTTGGAGGAATATTGTAAACCTCAAGTGAGTTAATTTTGAAAAATAAATCCTTTAATGGATATCGATTTAATACTTTCTCGTTCAACAGGCCTTACGGGAACTCGTCTTATCGTTGCTCAGACAACTGAATCTGCAGTTGAGTTAGTGCCACTTGCACCCATTTATTTTTCATCTCAGGGTGTAACTGTAGAGGATTTCATGTAGACTTATTTTTATTGACGATTCTAAAAGACAAAAAATGCAAATATATTGATAGAAAACAGTTAGCATAATTGGATAATATATATATGTGGTGAAAACAGACTTTCCTCTTGTTAAATGTTGCCAAAGTTTAAAAAAAAATTGTAAAAAAGGAGGTGGTTTTGATAACATTTCGATGTTCTCTTACACGTATGCTAACTTTTTATTTGTTGTTGTCATCTAGTGTAAATGAATATATGTAGTTCAATATTTGTAATTATTTGATTGTTATTGTTTTAAGGTTTTATTAATTAATATCAAACGATAAGTCAAGGAAAGGATGTTTTAAGTTGTGATTTCATAGATGGACCCGACTGGAAAATATATGATTACGTAATTTTGCAGACTCGTGCTTAATTTTGTTGCATCATGATTTAACTTTCAAAGTACCTGTAAAAACGTTTCTTTGTAATCATTCGTAATTTTTGTTAATTGTATGGAAAAAAAATTCTTATTTTTAATACATATTTCTGTGGAAGTCTCTTTTATTATATTTTTTATCCAGTGCTGTCAATGAATTCATTTTGGCACGATATAATACATTTCAATGCTTAGGACTCCAATCGCATAGAAACAGTACATAACACAATTGAAAAATAAACGTTTGAAAAAGCTCCAATCGCTTTAAACAAATTTTCATAAATCATCAGATCTAGTAAGTCTTAAGCACATTTTATTATTATTATTTTTATTAATATATTATGAATTTGAAATCAATGTTCCACAAGCTCGATTGGATCTTTGGTTTCCAGTAAAGATTTAGCACATTTAGCAGATTCCACTTGATAGTGATTATCGTTAATTTCAATGTCGTCGCCATCCAAAATATTATAACTAAATTTAAGTGTTCCTTTCAGAATGTCTCTGACCTGATAAGAAGGAAAGAAAAAAAAATTAACGGCCTGTTTAAACTCGTTTCATAATTAATTTACTTGTTTCAATCCAGCTAAGGCTATTAACATTTCATCTTCACAATCGAGGTTTTGTTTTAAAATACAATCTTGCAATTTGTCTGAAAAAACGATTCGATTTTAATTTTATTTATATTTAAAAAAAAAAACTTAAATTTTATACTACCAAGGTGAATTGTCATTTTTGATGAACAATATGCATTCATTGCTTGCAAATCATGCAGCTGCCCCTGTAACCGCGGTCTATCATCTTGGTTATCCTAAAATCGTAGGTGCATCAATATTTATAATATTTATTTACCGTAAGTGACTACATACTGATTTATTTTTTAATTCTTTATTCTTTTTAAATGTCCAGCTGCCGCCTCTGTTCAATTTTTTATCCGTTTCTTCCTCCTTAAGTTTTGAGGCTGAAGTTTCTGGTTTATTTTGCATCACTTGGAGTTCAGTGCTGGTGCCACCAATACTGTTGTTTGCATTTAACCCTTTAGGCTGCTCTTTAAGAGACTCAGTAAGGGGAGGGCTAGGTGTGTGTGAATCAAATGTCGCTGGCTCGCTCGAGGCTTTGACTGTGGTTTGACCAATATCAACATCGTCTTGATTCAAGGAAAGAGTTTTAGGGCGTTTTATTAATTTTTTTGACATCGTTGAAAAACCTGATACTGTCGCTGTGCTTTTTCTGTCAAAAAATGGTAAAGAATTTTAATTGGATTAAAAAAAAATTCTACTGATTCTCACGTACTGGCCAATAGATTTGCTTTGATCTTTAAAACTCTCCCCAACGTTAGTTTTAGGCGCTCGATGGATGTCCACTCGGCCTCCAACTGTAGGTTTATGCTGAAGCATGTGAGATGAGTAGCCACACGGTTTCGGGTGATTCTAAAAAAAAATTCAATATTTTCAAAATGTAAATGAACAATAAATTTATTATTATTTATTCACATTAGGATCTCTCAAGTGTAATGCAACTTCCATTATATACTGGACATCAGTAACAGCTGGATATTTCATGAGACACGTAAGACAACTTGCATAATCACTGCTCAGCACTGAAAATAGACACAATTGAGCTAAAAATAATCTTACTCTCATGAGAAATTCTCACATATGTCACGAATGAATATCAACATTGACACGAAGATGTAATCCACTAAATCGAAAGCCATGCTGTCTGCAAATATTACATCCCATATCACCAACAAATCCTGCAATGGAAATTCTCTTCCGTAAAGTAGGCGCAACCATCGACTGAAAATCCAAAATTATTCCCAGTGAGAAAGGGAAAATGTTAAACCGAAAAAAAATTATTATATGCATACATTCCATAAATTTGAGGAGCAATTTCGAGTTTTTCCAAATGGTAATACAATTGTGCATCATGACGTTTCAGCAAATGGTCGTAGATGCGACTTAATTTGAAAATTATAACATTAGTTGGATTCAAATCTTGGGGTCGGGCAAACAATCTGACACCCATGGAATTGGACTGAAATTTAAAAAAAGAAATTGTTATTAAATGTATTTTATTAATTTAATTAAATTAAATTAGAGTTACTTTTAAAGGATAAACATCTCTAACGATGTACCACGGTTCAATTACTTCCATCACTTGACTAAACATGTAACTAAAATTGAGAAAAATTAATTTAGAAAATAAGAATTTACTGACTTATTTTAAGAACCGTACTTACAACGAGTCGTGTTCGATGAACATAGGATCTAGCAGTAGCTGAACATTTTTTCTGTAATTAGTTTTCAAAATATAAAAAAAATAATCAAAAAATATCTTAGTTATTTTATTTACAATGTTTAAAAACTAAGGAAAAATGGTAGAAACTATAAATTATAAAATTTCGTGCACTAACCTGCTCTGAGAATCAAATAAACTGGAAAATTAAAAAAAACATACTAAGGATCTACAAACTCACATGCGAAAATAAATAATTAAATAAATAAATTAAGTTGTGATAATTAACTCAAACCAAAAAAAAAGCATTAAAATATTTGTTACTGAGTAGTTAAAAAATGATATTTTACTCACGGTATTAGTTCTATTTCAGAAGCATGCAAAAATGCTTGATGATCAGAACGGAGAATGAAAATAATGGGAGCTAAAATTTCGTGCATACCCTGCATCGAAAAAATTCGTTTAATAACATTGCTGGGTCAGCAATATAGTTAATTCCTTATAACACCTGTTTATAGGACATTTGCGGAAAATGGCGTGCATAGCAGAACAAAATATTAACCATCATGTCCCTTATCTCGGGGTTATGAAAAAATTCAATCTCGGGAAAACTGCTGGAAAAAAAAGAAATAAGAATTTATACATATTAAAAAAAATTACATTAAAATTACGTGCGTATAACATCTTGACGAATTGTAATTTTTAACTCACTATCTTGAAAAAATCTATTCCATGGACTCTAAAAAAAAATAAAAATAAATAAAATTTGTAATATAAACTCATAAATAGAGATAAACTTACAGTCTCATCTTGAGATAATGGATTATTCAAACTTAAATCTACAGTCATATCATCCATTCGTGGATTGGTTAAAAACTGAGAACAAATTAACAAGATTTCAATGTGAACACAATATATTTTTTTTTAAGTATTTATTTTAATTAGGCACCTTCGACTTGAGTTCTTCATATCTACACCTTGCCTGATTAGTTTCTTCTAACCATTTATTCTGATCTTCAGGTAAACATTCTAAATATACCTAGAAAAAACATTGAATGCATTGATGCAATAAATCGAGTACCGTATTTCCGTATTATTCAAATTATACCCTCCAACAAATGCTGCGAAACCGACAACTCCTGAGTTTTCCATCCATCGCTTGTTTTTGAATATAGGTAAAATACGGGATTGGTTTTATGAAATATCTCTCCCATTCCTCACTGAAAACAAGAAATTACAAATATTTTTTAAAAAATATTTTTCTGCATATGTTGACAATTGTTTTATTTACACATAATTTTGCGAACTTGACTGATAACTTTGGTCGGTCTGATCACATGACGCGTTACCTGAAAAAATATTAAAATTCATTCTGTTTTATTCTGTACATAAATGTTTAGTTGTTGTCTGTTTCGTCACGTGCGATGCGTGGTTATTTACCTGAAACCATTTCGGATTGTTGTTGCAGGAAGTCGTAATCAGTGGCACTTTTAGATCGTTCGTGGTTATTCATTTTCATGGGGAGTTTTGTTAGATTATTTCACAGCTGACAGGAAACGCAACGTTCAAAAACAAAATCATACGTGATAAGGAAAAGGTGATAATGTTTCGGTGCATTATGATTGTATTTGGCTCTAGTTTTAAAAATAAACCAAACGAAATTATTGCTTTTACTATTGTGCAATAAGCAAATTAAATTTTTTATGTATAATTCAATGCTGATGCTACGTTTACTTGTGTGTGACGTATTTGTAAACAATGCAGTGAAATGACGTAATTTCGAGGGCATTTTGCAGCGCCCCGGACGATAAAATTCAGATCGGGTTTCAGTTTTCGTCAATAGAATGCACTACTGATTTTGTTTTCAGATATTTTTTGTGAGGTTTTTTTCCGGAATATTTTTGAGTAAGTTTGATAATTCTATTTTAAAAATATATTTTTCATTTTCAAATATTAATTTATAGAGGTTTTAAGTAGAGTTTTTCGTGTTTTTGTATTCGAAAATAATTTATGATAATACAATCTGAAGTGTTTATAGTTCAATTGATACAGATTAAGATAACTAGGTAATAAATATAAATTTATTTTCACGATATTGCATAGTCCTGATAAGAAGTAATTTGATTCTGACATTTCTAGAAAACATGGCTTCTAACGAAACATTCGGAATATGGATGGAAAAAACAAGAAAATTTCGAACTTTATTTTACTTAGTTACACCTGAAGAAACCAAATTCAAAACCGTGGACGACGTTCCCGACTACATAACTCAAGTGAGTACTTCATTCGAGTTTTACTTCACAAACTTCAATTATCTTGTACTTTTATTTCTTTTTCGAGGTTATTCCATTTTTTATAATGTTTCTCATTCTGGAGCAACTCATTCTGGTTTTTCGCGGGAAATTTGAATTCCGCATCAACGATGCGATCAGTTCTCTCAGCGCTGGTCTTTTTTCCGAAATGAATAAGTGGGTAAATTTTATAGCCACGCAATGATTCAATGGACTATTTCATATATTATCCCTTTTATTAGAATTTTGATTAAGTACAGCATCGTGACTCTTTATATTTGGACCTACAATAACTTCCGACTGATTGACGTGCAATGGGACTCCACTTGGGCATGGTGGATTTGTTTTATAGGAGTTGATTTCGGATATTATTGGGGCCATAGGTTGTCACATGGTAAAAAGAATCGTACTGAAACAACAACAACAAATATAAAAAGATAAGAGATAAATTTGATATTTATCTTGCAGAGATAAATGTGTTTTGGGCTGCGCACCAAGTGCACCACAGTTCAGAAGATTATAACATCACTACGGCATTGCGTCAGTCCATGGTTCAAAAGTACATCGAAGGAGTGAGTCTGTTCCCATTCCACATTACTCATTAAAGTTTATGAGCCCGGTACTAGACTTTTCAATTTTTTTTCCTCTTCAAGTTTGTTTACTTGCCCTTAGCGTTGGGTGTTCCTCCAACTACTTTCATTCCTCATTTGTTTCTCAATAATTTGTATCAATTTTGGATCCATACGAGTACCGTGGGAAGATTGGGATTTATTGATTATATCCTAAACAGCCCGAGTAATCATCGAGTACATCATGGTAAATAAATTTTTCGACCAAAATATGACAGTAATATTGAAAAATACGATTTTTTTAAAGGTCGTAATAGATATTGCATCGATAAAAACTATGGTGCTGTCTTTATGGTTTGGGATCACATTTTCGGTACATACGAAGCGGAAAACGATAAAGTTGTGTACGGATTAGTACATCCTTTGAACAGTTTTAATCCTGTTTACGTACAAGTAAGTTTTACTTATAAATATGCAAATTTACGGATGTAAAAATTTATTTCTGTTTTTAGCTATGTCATTGCATTCACATATGCAAATTAGTTTGGAATACCAAAGGTTTGGGCAACAAATTATCGGTTGTTTTTAAGGGACCAGGTTGGTCGCCTGGAAAACCTCGTCTTGGTGATCATAATGATATTCCAGATGTATGTTATTAGTCAAATGGCCAAATGACAACATTTGTTAATCAAATTTTAATGTTTTTTTGATAGATTTCTGCTCCGGTTGCTAGATATGACCCTAGCCTTCCATTATGGTGTAAATTATATGCCCTGTTTCATTTCATGATTTTAATTGCTAGTTATCAACAGTTTGCCGTCAGTCATAAGGTAAGATTTACAATAACACGTAGTTAAAATTGTTTTCGTACATTTCATGTAATTATTTTTGTAGAAATTGGGTCTACGTGTGATTTCACTTTTTGCTGTATTTTTATTTACATCACTCGTTAGTCTCGGTGCAATGATGGATAAAAAGTAAAGTGAATACTAATCGTGAAAGAGAATTCATGTGATTTTTAATTTATTTTTTATTATTTTTAGGTATTTTTCATGTATTTTAGAAATAGTGCGATGTGCTGTGTTTACTTTCTGTCATCAATTCTTCTTTCAACCAATTTTAGCTTCAAAAAATCTTCCCACTTTATTTTATCAAGGCTTGAGTACTATCTATTTAATATCGAGTTTATTTTGGGTGTATAAACATCAATTCTGGGTCAATGAAATCAAGCAAGACAAAATTAAAATAAAGAGCAAATAAAACAGTTTCATATTTGCTGAAAACAATATTAGAGAAAGTGTGCTGCCCGTTAGCTTTACTGCTGAACATTTTCCCTATCACAATAAGAATTTATCCCTATAATTAAAATTGCATTATTTATTGTGAACTTGTACTTTAAAAATGTCAGGGCATTGATTTATTCAGTAGCTGCATTCAAAAATTAAAACAAAGTTGTTTTACTTGAGTTTTGAGTTTTAGACGTCACTAGTACTCATTAATTCTCAGTTTACTGTAATGTGACCAAGAGACGTAAAACTCAAAACACAATTTCAGTTAAGTTTTTGAATGGTGTAGTACAAAACTATAATGAGGTAAATAAATATTTCATAATTTTATATCAAACAGTATTTTGAATAATATTGATACAATTTCATTTCCTTATTGGCTCGAGAAAAGATTTCTGATCTTAATGACGTTGTAGTACAGATTACTCTGGGTCAGATTGAATCTTTTATTCTAATAACAATTGCTGTACGTATAATTTGTTTCATTTTAACAAAATCATCTCCATTTATCAGTTCAATGTAAACGAAATTACAACATTTCTTTATCTTACATTTTTTCCTGATGCGTAACTGTGTACAGCAAAGATTAATAATAGATGATTATGCGTCCCATCAGCACATTGTGTATATTAAGAACAAAGTCATAAAACAGCTGATCAGGAAATAAAAAACAGGGCTATAAAATTTTGTCAAAATAAAATTTACGATCTGCAGTGATTGACATATTCCATTGACCCATCAAGATAGTGCAGGAAAGGAAAAAATGTTTAAAGTTGGAGATAAAAGTAATATCCTGGATGAAAAATAATGGGTTAATAAATATATATCCTAATATCTCTTCCGTATGAAAACCTTACCGTGTTGTCATGACATACAAAATTTTATTAAGTTTTTGTGAATGCCAGAAAACTGCAATTAAAGTTTATATTGTGTCGACCTTTGACTGTGTATTCAAATCATAAAAAAATAGGAAACTGACCTTATTCTTGTCCTCTGTAAATAGAAATTCTCTCAACATTGTATTACTCACGAGACTAAAAACTGATCATGACCGAATTTTTTTGCTGCAATTGTGTAACGAGGAAAAACTTACTTTTTTATTATTTACATTTCTTTATTTGCTAATTGAAAACATTTATTCTTTTGTCTATTTACTTGACCTTTTAGTGACTGCCCTACTTTGACATTTGATTAAGTCCTTTCACTAATGTATGCCAGATTAAAAAAAGGTCTCAATTTTAACTGATTAAATTCATTTACTTTCATCTTCATCAACAGGAGCCAAGAATTTAAGCACACATGACCCTTAAACCCAATAGTTTTAACTTTCAATTTAAATAAACTAAATATTTGTAAGTTTTACGTCATTTTTCTTGTAAATGTTTTGACAGTACATTTCTGTACCTCTTTTTAACATTATAAACTTGAAAATTATGACGGAAAGTTGAAAGGTTAAATACGAAATCCCAGAGAAAAATCTGCATCTTATTGGTTGTGCATAGCAAACAGCAAGGGAGAGCGAAGAACTGGGAGGATTTCCGGCCTGCTGACCTAGTAAGGTTTAGTTTTTTACCTGTGACTCTCGTTCAGATCTTCAGATGCTAATGCAGATGACTTGCGAAAATGTATAGTCTCGATGAAAACCATTTGTGACATTCACATTAACCGCGTGAAATGGATATTATCTATCACTATGGCCAATGGATGGCCGAAAATACTCGCACATTTCGGAGTATGTTTTATTTATGTACTCCTTACGAAACATCATACGCCACAATTGAACAAGTTCCTAATTATGTGACGCAAGTGAGTAGATTTACTTTATTGGTAATTAAACTTCTCCGATATAATTAAATTGTAAATATCGTTCGCCACAAATTTCCTAAAATAGTTAAATTCCAATAAATTTTATTCTTTTTCCTTATAGCACACTATAAGAAAAAGACTTAATTGGTAATAAAAGTAATTGGTACAGTACCGTACGTTATAAATTCATAAGTACTGGATCCTGTTTAAATTTGAGTATAAACTCATAATAAATTGTGATTAAGTTTTGGTATATTAAATTGACATTAAAGTCAGGTGAAAGCGAGGTTAGGATGGAGCAATGAAGCAAACATGTGCAGTGAAGAATGGCCTTTCTAGAAAAGGGATTTCTTATTTGACCTCCATGCCCATTGGCAGTGACCTCCATCTTCCATTTACTTTAGTTTAAAGTTGGAAATTTTAGTAGAATATGATGAATTTTACAGAATTTTCACATTGTTTCAACTTTAAAAAAAAAAGGAAAGACAAGGAAAGTATAATTTAATTTAATTACAACGTCTGTTACAATTAAGGGTGAAAACTTAAATACCGTAAACTTAAAAAAAGAAACCTCTTAAATTAAGTCTTCTTTCCTTGTGCACTAAAAAATAGCTCCATAAAAGTGTGCGAGGAGTGTCGAAGGAAAGGTAATGAACTTGCGTATACGGCCACAAAAAAAGAACTAGAGAAAACGTCTGATTGTTGGGTGAGTGACCGCAGTCCACGTGGATCCAGGACAAGGTTTTTCCTGCAACTATAGTCTACATTACCAGCTGTTTATCAAATTGCCTTGGGAATTCCTGCATTACTTAAGACATAAATATAGGTTATCGAAATCACTGAGTGTACACTCTCGATTTAAAGTTTCAGTTTGCTTTCGTTGCTCTCAAAACTTCAGTTGGCATGTTTATTAGTCCTGAAAGATCTCATTTGCTTTTGGCATGGAAATTAGTTCTCAGTTTCACATACACCCAGTGTTTTTATTAGCTTTCTTCTTCTATTTTTTAAATTTTTTTATTTCAACTATGAGTTTTGATGTCTATAACTCGAGTTCTCACTTTGTTGAGCATTTTTCCCTCGCTTGATTGAACCCCTCATCCGTTACGCCCCCGTTTCATTCAGTGAAGCTCCCTGCTGGTGACAAACTTGTGATCCAGCAGCAAAACTTGAGAATCAAACAAAAGACAGAATGGGTCAATAAATTACCCCTTCACCCACACATCTCTTCCGTTTCAAACGCTGGGACACAACGTTTCCTGTATTGAGCAGCAGGTGGTCAACCTTTTTTGAAGAAAATAAAATAATATGCTCGTCTCATCACTTCACTCAACTTTTTTTTTTATTTGACTAAATTATGTAATTTTTTTTTCCAATTTTGATACGCAGTCTATTCCACTTTTCTTTGTCTTCACCGTCCTAGAGATTGTGGTTTTGTGGCTACAAGGAAAACCTCCCTTGAGGATTTGCGATGGTGGAGCGTCGATCGTAGCCGGTTTGTTTCATGAATTATCCAAGTGCGGTTTTTCTACTTTTTGTCTCTTATAATAAATTATTATAATTAAAAAAATTTATGTTCCATCACGTAGACTGTTCGTGCGAAGTATGGAATTAAGAATGTATATCTGGTTTTGGAATAACTATAGAGTAACTGAATTGCCGTGGGATTCACCGTGGACGTGGTGGTTATGCTTACTAGGAGTCGATTTGGGATATTATTGGTTTCATCGACTTGCTCATGGTATAACTTCAATTTATTTTTATTAAAAAATATTTTTAGTGATTTTATTGATGTTATTTTAATTTTTTATTTCAGAGGTTAATATATTTTGGGCAGTCCACAGTGTCCATCACAGCTCCGAAGACTATAATATGACAACTGCCCTTCGTTTGTCCGTTCTCCATCCATATCTGACATGGGTCTGTATTGAATTTGAATTTTGAATGTTAAACATTAAACGATTTACCTTTTTCATTTTGTTGTCAGATGTTTTATATGCCCCTAGCACTATGTATTCCACCGTCTATTTTCATGGTGCATGTTCAATTCAACTTGATATATCAATTTTGGCTTCACACGATGACCATAGGGAAATTAGGATTTTTGGAATATTTAGTCAATACTCCAGCTCACCATAGAGTTCATCATGGCAAGTTGTCAAAATGATGATTTATGTATGACTCGATACAGTATGTAACCGACATTGAAAATATAGGTCGAAATCGGTATTGCATTGACAAAAACTTTGGTGGAATTTTAATGATATGGGACATTATTTTCGGGTCATTTCAAAACGAAGAAGAAGAGGTCGTTTATGGTGTTACATCACCCATTAATACCTACAACCCCATTGACATTCAGGTAAAAATCCAAGGCCAAATTGATGCTATTGTGTGAGTATATACACATTTTCCCATCTGCTTTCGGGTCATTAAAGGTTCTTTCACCTTGAATTAAACTCTTCTTGACCTTTGAAACAATATTTACCTTTGTAGGCGTGTCGCTTTTGTAAACTGCAGACAAAACTCAATTTTTAAGTGTTTGCCGTGTTGCTTTTTCCAGGCGAAATTAAAATGAAAAATGGAAAAAAAAGATTAATATATACGTATTTAAATTCCAGTTTTGCCATTTTCATCATATATGGAAACAGTTTTGGATTGCAAAAGGATGGCAGAATAAATTACGAGTCATATTTAATGGACCAGGTTGGGCTCCGGGCAAACCAAGACTTGGATTAATGGAAGACATTCCTGATGTAAAGTGCAGAAAGGATTTTTTTAGCATTAAGACTTAATTGTAAAAAAACAAATCAACAGGTCCATGCTCCTATTGAAAAATATGATCCCCGGCTACCGGTTTGGTTGCAAGTGTATTATATCATCCACTTTGTAATGTTAATTGCAATGTATCACGACTTTGCAGGGAAACATGAAGTATTTTTTTTTCAATTTATTTAATCCAGAATTTAATTTTTTTGTTTATTTTTGTTAACTAGGTTGTTAGTGTTGTAGCAACATGGGTTTTAATGGTTTTCATCCTCATGACTGTATACGTTTTAGCAGCTAATCAAGAAATGAGGTAGGATTTATCTTTAGAAATGCTGACTAAAATAGTAAAGTATTATCTTTTTTTATGCTGCATTTAGACCGAATGCTTCCAACTGGGAAGTGTGCCGAGTAGCATCTTGGTTTTTAATTAACAAGTGGATGGAGATTACTCTTCCTGAAATTCTGAAAATATTTATACAATCGTATTTCACGTTCTCAGCTGTGCTTTGGGCTCTCGTGTTTGCTCATTCCATGACACGGGTTTGGATTAAAACTGCCTGAGTTTGGATTAATTGACCAAAGTTAACGCACTAAACAAGTAAATTACGGTTTAAGTAGCCCACTATCAAAGCAAAAACGATTCACAAATGAGCTGATACACAGTAAGTAGGTAATGTAACAGTATTAATAGCAACTGAGACTACGTTGATAGAAATTTATGTAAAAGTCTTCATTTGTTTTGGTGCAGCTGGTCAAATTTGTCTATAAAAAATCAAAATGTAATTTAATTTGTGTTTTGTAAATATCTAATTACTAATTATTTCATGTAATTTTATTCATTTTTTTCTTACTGTGTAAAAAATAAAGAAAAGAGATTAAGGGAATAAGGAAAAAGAAGAAGTTGAAAAAAAAAATCCAAAATAAAAAAATAACTACTATCCCAAGATTTTGTTATAGTAAGTCGGCTTGGAGGCAATTGGCAAAAGTTCCGTCAGAGATTAGAGTTAAGCCAAACACAAGTCGTAATTGGGGATGGCCAATGATCCCTAACGCACCAAGTTTCGTCTCGAGAGCACAGCAACTCGAATGACTCACTCTTGCATCTCCCAGCGCCGGAAGAGGGACTGGATCGAGGACGGGGCAACGGTGAAGGTTCTGTGGACAGTGGAGCGTGCATTGATACAATGGCGAAGCATGCTCGTTGCCTTCCGTCTGCCATGAGGTCCGGCAACGTGAGTGAAACTTCCGGGGGAAGTGCCTCGCGCGTGCATTAGCGGACACAGCCCTACTGCCCTCGTAAAGCATGAATCAAAAAGAGGGTCTATTCTGTTGAAGCCATTGCGTGGGAATGTGTATGGGCACGTGATTCAAAACATTTACTCATGCTTGTTAAATGGAAGAGTTTTATGACTCACAATTTTTCTACAACAAGTTCCTAAGCGCCATAAGCACGTGTAGATTTCTTTTTAAATGGCGATAAAATTAGTTTTTAGCAAAAATAAATAAAGGGATAAATAAATAAATAGAGCAAAAAAACTGTTTTGTTTCTGCCGTCTAATAGCCGTAAATTTAGGAGAGTACCCCGAAAAGGCCATAATTCAAGTGGAAACAGCCAGCCAGCCAGCCAGCACTGGTTGTTGGGTTTTCCTGCAGTGCAAGTTGTAAGCAATGCATCACTGGAGTGACAGATCGGTGGGATGCATTGGGCAATTTGGAATTCGTTATTAAATTCTCATTGGGTACACGTACGTCTCCTCGTCGTTGACTAGGGGACGATCTAGTTGCCCTTCACATCTTGAAGCATGATTCACCCTTAGCAGGTCTAACATAATGGGTGTCAGCACAAGGTCCAGGTTCTGGCTCCACGAATTAATCAATGAGTGGAGATTAGCAAGCAATACACATGTTGTCTGTATATTAATTTCTTCGTGGCCTCAACGTCATTAAGCAGTAAATAATGGTTTCAACATAGAGAGAGAAGAGAAGCGTTCGGGAGAGCAGCTTCCAAATTATGTACGTATTGCAAGTGGCGCCCCCTCGTGCGCCTCACTCGTTTTAATGATTAATTTTTAATTGAGTCAAAGTTCTAATTACGGCCGCGTGCTCCACTGGTTTTATGAGACGCCGTAAAAATGCGCTCCAATGAGGCGACAGCTCGCCACTGTCACATTCCTCTGCTTACCCCGTACGAAAATCTTCTTCATTCCATCTAACTCCACTATTTTTGTCAAGTGTCGGATATTTGGCTGCATTTTCTTCCCTTTAGCGAATAACTTTATCTCAGCTCTGGTAATTAATCTCAATTAGAAGCTTGAGCAGTGAAGCGAGATTTTTTCTCCAAAACTTTTATATTCGTGTCCCGACTCGTACAAATCTCGAGATCTCATCCTGAGGGATATACAGAACAATAATTTACGCCTGAAAAAATTCTGCACATTGTTATTATATTTTTTTCCCGATTTCTTTTTTATTTTTATCTTCGTCCCCTCTCCTCTCCTCTCTATTCCATGAGTGAAAGAAAATCCCCTTAATGAAAAGCAAGAGGCTTTGCTCTTTGGCGAATGAGTGAATTGCACTTTGTGTTAAATGATGTCTTGACTCGTTTCTCGATTGAGCAATTGTCATCTCGCTGGAATGAAATGCATCTCATCATTTATCTTTTCTGCCCTGACAGCATTTTCTGAGAAGATGAAGAATGTCTCTCTGCCATTGAATTAAAAAAGGGAGAGCACGAGACTTCTTTATTTACGAACTCAAAATATTCGCTTAAACGACCGGGCAATTTGCAAACGAGGGTCTGAGGAGAAAAACATGACGCGAAGCGTGCACTTATTGAGGAAAAGACTCCTCGTTAAATGAGCAACCCACTCAAACTGACAAAACGCAATTAAAGCAAAAACTCAGGAAGGAAAAGCATTAGAATCGCACGTGACATTTGCGCAACAGATATAAATTCTCTTACCAAAAAAAAACACAATTCAATTAAAACGAACAAATTGATTAAAAATAAAGTTTTTATATATAAAAAAAAGTACAATGATTTAAAATGTTTATTTCGAAGGTTTGGCTTTGGTGGTATTGAATTTGGTTGGCTTTCTATGCGGATGTAGAGATTCGAGTCTCGGACTTGGAGATGTGCGTCGCAGTTGGGGACTACGTGGTAAGGAATTGACCAGATGCATGTTGTCGATACTTTTTGTAAGAGGATTCGGCAGTCGTTTGCCTTCTTTGCACATGTTTGGTTTTGGCACCAGCCGACTCAAGTTCATTCCTTCTTGGCTCGATGCGCGGTCAAGCGTACGAGTATCGGTTGACCAGTGGTCTTCTTGGATTCCTCCACCAATTTCACTGCTGCTTCCCTCAAATGATAGAGCCGCGGACAGGGATCGAACGCTCGATGCACGCGTTGCAGCACTCTCTGGTCTAGCAATTGCCAAAAGATCATTCAGATTGACCGATCCATGAGTGCGACGAATTGTGGAGACATGATTTAAGGAAGGTGTGGAAAGTGGTCGAGAATCCTTTTTACCAGCTGCTTTAGCTCGAAGTGCATCCAGATTCACAGTATACACTTGCCGGCGAAAACGACTGTCAACATTAGCACATGCTGACAGCACTGACGATGTTGTCAATGCGCGTGATCGGAGTGATAAAGAACTTTGTGATCGTCGACAAGATCTGTCGTCAGGTAGCGACAGCATTTTGTTCGATCGTTACTCTCAGTTTCTGAAAATATTTTTTAAAAAAACATTAAAAATTTATACTACGTGCATACATTAAAATTATTATTAAAATTATAATATTTTTTGGGTTTTACTTTTACACGTTTACCCTTTGATCACCCGGATGGAGTATTTTAGCTCCCCCTACTACCCCCTCTACTACCGTGAACACTACGAAAGTGTGACGCGTTCGTCTAGGCACAGATACCTGTGTCAACATGTGCAGTAGGCATGTCTAAACTTGTAACCTGTTGCAGTAAATTAAGCTGTTAGTTAACTAGCAAGTTATGATATAGTTAGCGAAGAAAATAGATGCCGTACCGGTATGCATTTAGAAGATAATCCAACAAGGAGATGGAAATTACCGTAAAATCAAGGTATGTCGATTTTTAATTATATTTATTGGTATCAATTTACATAATAAAAATAGTTCTATTTGATTTTACTATGTAATGAAACAAACGAGTTGTTATTAGATGCAATTTAAACCAGTTATCTAATAATTTATTACTAGTCAAGCACATGCCAATCGTATTTGGGTTACGGTACCGAAAGTGCAGTAACGACTACAGTACCCCTGCCAATCGAAAGTAAAAAAATGTTGAGATAAGTTTAGGGTTTTACCCATTTATCTTACGAGTGGTTAATGGATTAATAACAAAAGAACGGGGAAAAGGAATAAAAATCCAAAACAAATTCTGACTCAAATCTTGGTTTTCCCTCTCGTGACTTCACTCTAGAGTGGATGAGGAATGGAAGAAAAAGGAAATAAAAAGATTTTTGAGTTACCAGAAAAAAGAAAAAAAGAAAACGAAATTGCGAATGTGATTTATTATGGTGACTCGTCTTGTTTACTTCTCTTTTTATTCGTGCGTGAAACTTTGCTCTCAACTGGAATATTTACCTATTCACGATTTACATCGTATTTCTACACAACAAGACAAAACAAACTCTAATCACACACATTAAAAGCAAAAACAAACCTTAATCTCCCATATTTCTAGGCCTAAATCGACGAAGCCGTTTTAGTAAAACCTCTGAGACACATCAGGGGAAATTAATAATAGTGCTAAAAGCAAAAATCTAAATCAGGACCCTCGATGTTACGTCACGAGTTTAAATTTATCCCATCGGTCAAAATAAAACCGTGGCATGACGTCATTTAATCTAGAAAGCAAAAACAAAACAAACAGGGAAAAAAAGCATAAAAACTTTGTTGTGCAATAAATTTTCTATTTGACTTATTTTCTCGATTGCTTTTCCGAGTTTGTTTACGCAAGAAAGGCTTTCCCAAGTGCGCAACATCCACAGCGCATGCGCTCTCGGATGATACTTTTGCCATAATGTGGTGATGAGGGTGCTGCGTTACTCACACGAAGAATGGGTTGTGGGGCGACTCGACGGCGCCACGGTGTTCATCTCACGAAGCAGACGTCGCTCGCGAACCTTCGACACACACATACACACACACAACCCAAATCCAAACGCGCGCGGTCGTTGCTTTAATATTTTAATTTACAAATGGGGCCAATGTTTAAGTGTGCTGCCATCTCTACTTAAAACCTGTTATTAAAACCAAAACGAGAAATTAAAAAAAAATTACGTAGAAGATAGAAATATGAAATTTATTAAGTTAGCGTTGCAGCTTAGCGTTCCCTTAATTTCCCCTTTATTTTATTTCCAGTAATGTATCGAGGGGCGTCCATTTTTTCTCCTTTGTCTCATTTTTCTGTTAGCAGTCCCCTGGTGCCGTTTCCAGCCAATTAAGCGGCGCGTGGCTAAGACAGACGGGTGGGAGAGTGGTCATAAATCGGTGGCTCTTCGTGTGTGAAACGCGACCAGCAGCTCGAACAGTGCGGGCTCGACTTGGGAAACTGAAACGAAGTCGGCAAACGCCAACGAGACGTACACTCACGCCTGTACATCCTAACTTCATTTCATGGCAATAAGTAAAAGCGAGTTTTTCCCCACAACTTCCATTTGCTAGTCCCTTTC
Organism: Geophilus flavus; assembly: GCA_034695885.1. NCBI lineage: Eukaryota > Metazoa > Arthropoda > Chilopoda > Geophilomorpha > Geophilidae > Geophilus > Geophilus flavus. The sequence goes on from JAQFZO010000002.1 coordinate 25,749, forward strand.
CCTGGTTCCATCTCCCCAGCGCAAGAGACCGAGTGAGCGATTGGTCCAGAGGAAATTGGGACAAAAAGGAAAACAAAACATTTTGAGTATGAGCGAGGGAGAAAATGGAAGGAAGGGCAGGGCGCTTTAATGGGCAGACGTTCGTCTGGCACGGGCAGAAAGAGGCAGTTAGTCCAACCGACCACTCAGAAGAGAATGAATTTTAGTTGGAAAGACCTACAGTAAGATAAAATAAAAGTGCATGTTTCAAATTAAACTTTGAGGAAAAAAATTGAAAAAAAGATAGAACTTTGAACTTAAAAGATGCATCGTATGGGAAATTATTATAACAAGTTTTATGTGATGAGATGAAAGTTTTAAATGGTAAAGTATAACTGGGAAAGAAAGGATGAGTTTGGATTTACCGGCTGCGGAAAAATTCTCAAGCACTCTCTGTAACAAAATGTTAACAACAAGGCCATGGTTCACAGATTCTGGTAATGCCGCAGCTATGATGGTTGTGATGAATATTTCAATAGTATACAGGGCCTAGAGCTTTGGGAGGACGTGATGTTGTGCAGATTACAGATCGGTCACACCTTTTTTTCGCATGAACAATTTGATGAACCATGTCCCTATATGCACCTATTTGTGATTCTGACTTTGTTGTTTTTACTGTTCTACACTTTCTTTTGGATTGTACTAACTTGTAAATTCACTCATTTTAGATTTAGGTGTTGACAGAAGGTGTATACTGTGTATTGTTCCGAGTATTTCATTTTATCGAACTCTGTGGTTTTAGTAAGAAAATATGATTTTGTTTTTGAACATTTTTGGTTTATTAATACTCTGGGATTTTATTTTTTAACCTTTTCTTTTTATAAGTTAATGTTGTTTGTCTTACGTCTGGTCCCGTATGGCCGTCGCTTCCTCTGGGAACCTTAAATTTTCTAACACTACTATACTTTACCTAGAGATTAGACAAGGCCCCGTAATGGTTGTGGTTTGTTGTTATGTAAAAAATGATAGACAGGAGTGAATAAATTCGTGTGTTCTTTTTTTTAACACCAATAGAACTCATTTGATCTTGTTCGATCTGTTGTACAACAGCGATCTTCAAGTTTTATTTTAATTTTGATTTTGAAATTATATAGAGGTACCTGGTGTAACATACAGTACTATGTTGTACAAATTGTTCTGTATTGCCTTAGATTTTTTGGTATTGGAAGATCATATTAAATAAATAAAACCGATCCTTTATTTCACGCTGTGCAGAAGTTTCGGATTAGCGAGGTTCTTCTACATTGTACTTTTTGTTGTTTTTGTCGAAGAGTAAACGAGTGTGGGTGGAATTCAATTAGAAAGTGTCTCATTAAATTGTTAACAAGTTCACGTTTGGATGGAATGAAGGGGAATTGTCGAGGGGTTTGAATTGTCACCAGTTTGGTGGAAGCAAGGTGTGCCGCATGATGTGAGGAAATGCAACAGCTATGTACCTGTCAGCGAACATGCTGTCTCAAAGGGTTAAGAGCTCTTAAGTTTGTGCGATGCTTCCTTGGTCTGTCACGTCACTTTGCCAAACAAACCTCGGCGTCGTCGATTTCGTTGCCTAGAAACCCCGGCTCGTGGGACCGTGCGTAATTTTTACCTGCAGACTTTTCAATGTCGTAATTACCATGTTTATTGACTTATTTACAAACCGAGGGAACGGTTTGGGACCGGATCGCAGTTCGAGACTCGCCGGGTCTTAATTTCTCGATGGAATGTGAGGTCATCTCGTCACTTTCTATAAAAAGAAAGACGAGTCGATGATTCATTAGGAGAATAATGTACGTGGAATGAATGGTGGGTGAGCCAATGATGGTGATTTTAAGTAATTAAGACTCGTCATGAGAAACGGGAAGTGAAATATGCCCAGGCGACCAAATGGCGGCTCGAGTAATCAAGGCGAGGCGACCACAGGTGCCCGGACGTCACGTGCATCGTTTTGACCTGAGAAGAAACTTGGCCCGCCATTATCTCGGTGACCTCGTAATCATCTAATCCCGTTTCTCAATTGAATAATGACCGTCTCTCCCCCAACTGCCTGGAATGCGCTAAAACGACATCTGCCGGTCAAATGAGAAAACATGGGAACAAATCAACAAATTTTTTTTTATTCTCTCTCTCTCTTCTCTGTGTTGTTTCCCATTTGCTTCCATTCTGTTGGTTGTTATTACCGTGGAAGAAAAATGTGTAATTGATTCTAATTGTAATTGGTAGGTTGATGGAGAACGCTGAGGGAAAAGAAAATTGGTGGTCCATATAAAATTGGAGGTATAAATTCATTGGAATCAATGGGTAATTGCTCCGCTTTTGTTATTGAAATTTCTTCTTTATTCGCTATGGACCCCGTTTTTTAGATGCATTAAAAGTTGGTAAATGTGAAAGGAGAAGTAGTAAAATAAAATAAAGGAGGGAAAAAAAGTTCCTGTTGAAAGAGCATCTTGTTGGAATTTATTTCCTCACATTTTGTTCCTCATTTGATGATGGCTTCATCGGGGTATCATGTTAGATTGGGTTGGGCAGCGGGAATGCGGGAAAGCGCCGTTGCCTCACCCCTTTATGTATGCAAATGTACGGTAGTTGGGGATGGGGAAAGGGAAAGGACTAGGTTTTGCTAGCACTTTGACGGGCACTGCGCAAATCCAAGGGCTTGTCATCGGGCGCACTTTCGGGGTCTATGTGGAAACGCTCGCGTCCGTCGGTTTCTCTTCTCTCTCTCGCTTTCTCTCTCTCCCCCTGGTTTTATTATTATCGGGATGCGCTATGGACGAGCGTGCACTCGTTCGCTATCGCGCGCTTTTCCATATTCATAACCCATCGATCACGGAGAGGAAACGAAGATGGCAGCCGAAAAGGGGGAGGCGAGTGGGTGGCTGCCGCCGCCGCCGACAAAAGTTGGCGGCCGTGGCATCACGCTCGAGTTTGTATTCCTCGCTTGGTTCATCGAGCGATACTGTTTTGTCTCTCTATCAGATGATTGTGCGATGTGGTCGAGGTAGAGGAAACGATTTCTCCGCCCGGAATCAATGTGGGCGTCCTCCACTCGAGGCCGACATGGGTCGCAGTCGGTCATCTGTCTTGGTGGTTGACAAGCGAGCCCGGAACGGCGCCAAATGACAAATGAATGGCATTCTACCATCGCTAAAAAACAATGTCGTTTGGTTTTTAGACTTTTTAGTTTTTACCTTAAATGATGCTTTTTAATGAAAAAAAATTGAAGATGAAAAATTTTGGTTTTTCTTATCAGGGAAATTATAGGAATTAATTTATTATTTTCTATTATTAAGTGGAGGGATTCATCTTTTTACACAACTTTTATCTACGGATAAGAAGAGTGAGCAAGCACTCAAATTTGGAGAGGGAACGAAAGAAGAAGATGAAGAAGAAAAAAAACCTGCGAATGTGTTCAAGGATTTTGGATGTAATTTATGATGAGTCGTTGTTGGTAAAGATTTTCTTTTCTTAAAAAGGAGAAATTTAATTTTTTTATTTTTTATTATATTATTATTTTTTCTAAAATGATTTAATACTACTTTTGCTTCCTGATTATCATTTGAAAAGTTTTCTAATACATTATAATTGACAAATGGTTTAATTTCGGTTTGCTATGTCTTTCTAACAACCAGTGTGATGCAGTAAATTAAAAAATAAAAATAAAAAAATAAATTTATTATTCAGAATGGAAATAAAAGTTAGGCCAAGTATAAACCTTTTTGGTTTAATCCCACCTTGATTTAAACCACCTCAACTTAAGGTCACGAGGGGTCGGAGTCGTTGGCTATTGCACACCTCTTTGAATCCACGAAACAACTGGCAAGCAGCTTATTGCCGCGAGAAACGCGGTGGGTTTATGTTAGCCATAAACAAAGTGCGAGGCCCGTGGCAGGAGTATAATGAGCGCGAAGAGATGACACGTCGACGCAGCCACCGTGGCAGTGGCACCGGGGGGACACGTATTATCTCGTCACACCAACACGGTTCCTCCCACCTGGTAATGGAGCGCCAACCTCGCCGCCCCCTCACTCGATCACCGTTATCTCCACGTGCCACATGCCCGGACATCGGCGTTCTAGTGACGCTGCATGCGTTCTACGCTCTTAAAACACTGAATCACGCTGCATTCGCTTTTCGGCTAATCATTCCAGCTTTTTATCATGTAAATTTTTTTTGTATTTATATTCCATTTCCCGTCTGAGCTTAGCACGAAATAAAGGGAAAAAATGGACGTGCGAAAATGATATTTGATAACACCTTTGAGCCTCAACTTATGTTTCAAATTCTTTTCTTATCAGTTTGTCAGTCGGTTTGCCGAGGTCAGAAACGATTTTTGAAATTGCTATCACCTTCAATTCATCATGGGATATATTGCTCGGTGGTAGATGACATTTTTTTTTTTTTATTTACGGGAAAGGATTTTTTTATTTATTCTTTTAAGTTGGTTTACTATATTACGAGATTGATTTGCTGTTGGTTGTGTGGACTGGAAGGGAATGAAGTTGGATATCGGTAAAAGAGAAATGCGAGTTGCCATTTATGTTTCTTGCATTTTCCGTCGTGCTGGACGAGTTGAGTTGAGTTGATCGGATTTTTTTTTTCTGTGAATTATTTTGGATATTTTATACCGAGTCCGAAATCAGGGTGTACTCTGAAGTTGCGCGTTGTTAGTTCTGCATCAATGCCCGTTGGCGTTTTGAGCTGCAACCAGCCATGGTCCAATTTCTTATTGGCAAAAGTAAATCGAATTGAACGTAAAGGAAACTTACACTGCAAACTTTTACATGGTTTTGAGAATAAAAAAAAACAAGTAGAAGAAAATAGTTGGTGGCACTCTGTACCTCGTTTCTCCTTTAAAAAAAAATTGAATTATAAATCCAATGTAAACTCATTAATATTTCACACCTTTCCTTCACAGGGATTAGGCAAAGTGGTTTTATGTTAAGGGTGTAATGGGTTATTCGTCGTTGAATGACATGCACTACAAGTAAATTAAAACCGTTTTCGTGTCACTTAGTTTACAAGAGGTATCGGACGAGGTTACGAAATCACGTTAATACGTTTTGACGTTGGCGAGCTCGTCAGTGACGCGGTAAAAAGAACATCTCGAGCGAACTCTTGAGCCGTTGATGGAACGAGCACAGATGGCAACATGTACACACTGGTTTAGGGGCGCGGAGAATCGAGTCGTCGCAGTTTTCGAGTGGGCTGCGAGGAATAAAGTCGAAACGATATTTCAATATCGCGTATTAAAACGATGACCGATGAAGACATCAAATAAAATTATCCTACGAATCGAGTTTCCAATTTGCCCTTTTGTTTGTCCTTTTCTCCCCGGTCGGTCAGTTAATATTTGCTTACTTCCGGTTACTTGCTCGGCTCAAGCTCTTCTGATCCTTTGTTCTTTTCCCCGCACACGGTCGTAGTATGGAGGTCGCATGGGGGACCGAGGGTTCGGCAGGAGGTCCGAGAGAGAGGGGTCTGATCGCAAGCCAAGTTGATGTGACACAATTACAGGATGCTGGCATGAGAGAGATGCATTAGCATAGATACGTCGGATGAGGAAGACGCACACAATAACGACTCAGGACGATTTGCCATGGTATAGACGTAGGAGGAGGAGGAGAGGGAAGGGAAGAGAAGGGAAGGGAAATGGACAAATACACGTTCGACTATCCTGTCCATGTTGATAAATTGGGAAAAACCCCTCTCGATCTGTACGCTCGTCCCTTCACCCTCCGCCTGTGTCTACTCTCACGAGCCTAAGTGGATTGGATATAATGCTGGAGTGGAAAATACCTTTAAATGATTAATTACTCGACAATTGCGCAATTGAGCGTGTTTTAAAAGTTAGTGTACGAGATAAATGAGAGCATCGAGTGTAGAAGGCTAATGTTGATTACTCGATAATGGAACAATTGAAAGGGTCCAGTAATCTAATAGTTTGATGTGTTGAGTGAATTCACCACATGTATTTCTTTTTTCTTTGTTTTTTTTCAGTTTATTTTTTGGTGCTGTGTGTCACTTTTGCTTATAATTTGTTCGGGTTAATGGAATATCGCACACTGTGGAATTGTTTCCGGCATGCAGCGTGTCGGCGCATGCGCTTCTTGAGGCGTCTAGCGAGTTAATCAGAGGAAAACGCACAATGGATATTTCGTTGTAAGGGGTTTTCTCTGGCGACAGGCGCTCGCGCTCATTCCATTGAAATCGGGTGCCATCCATTGCCCAAGAGTCTGTCGTCGTTGCACAGTTTCATGCCCCCCACCCCCTTTCCACTGTCTAGTTTCACTGCATGACGCATGCGCGTTCGGTTAACAAAGTTTGCTCTTAAGCGAAGGGCAGAAGGGAACAAAGTTGAGGAATTTGCTTCGAGATTAAATTTGGGGTGGTTTAGTATTTCTCGAGGTTTTTTCCCCCAATTTTTCGAGGAAAAAAAAAATTATTTATAACATTAATTATTTGTCAAAAAATTATTTTTATACAGGTTGAACCTCGTTATAACGAACTCGAAGGGACCAGAAAATTTATTCGCTATATCGCGGAATTCGTTATATCGAGATTTTTTTGCATTGTTTTAGTGCAGTACGGTCCAAATAAAAAGTTCGTTATATCGAGGAATTCGTTGTAAGCGAGTTCGTTATAACGAGGTTCAACCTGTATCATTTTTCCATCAACCCGATATACGGAGTTTCTGAGTTAGTTTTAAATGGGAAAATACCGCATTTTGACTCCAGGGGAATAAAACTCACTTGTGGGTAAGCGGTGGGAATTACGTTTAGCCACCCAAGATTTGTGCCTTGTTTGTCGTTGAGCTCAACTGTAAAGTTGTGGGTTTAGAAGGGGAATACCACACCCTATTCTCTTTATTTATTTTTTTCCTCCCCCTCGTTCCATCCACACACCCCCTCGATACTGGTTCATTCTTAACTTGAATGCGAGAGATAATTTTTTTTGTTTAATTTCACTATTAATCCGGAATGGGTTTTGAACGTTATCCATTAATTTTTTTTTTCTCGGCTATGTGTATTTTCTAAATGTATGTGTAGATCGATAAGAGTGGGGTTGGGGATATGCGAGTTGAGTTTGTCTCATCCGTCAGTTGGTAGGGAATGAAAGGCAATTTTTTAAATTGCTTTTCAAATCTTCCAATGAAATCACAACCAATTTTCCGAAGCCCGTTCTTGTGTGTCCATTAATCTCAGCTGTTATCAAACATTTTCGTGGGCAACGAGCAAAACGCAGGCGTTCTTTTCCCGGAGGACGCCCACCCACAAATTGCTCTCCAATTTCCATTTTTTTTTCTTCCTATAGTAAAAAAAGAAGTTTTTACAATTTTCTTTTATTTATCTGTCGAGTCTTGTAACAAGAACGAGACATGCAGGTTGCATGTATGAGGTTGATTGAATTCATCTCATTTGCATATGTCGCTTTTTTATTATCTCGTCTCGAAAATAAAAGCGAAAACAAGAAGTTTCTTGAATAAAAATACCGTTTACTGTACAGTTTTGAGCTCGGGTAATACATTTTGATTTTATCTCGACGTTTTAAAGCGAAACAAAAGTTTTTTTCAACAGTGGTTTCGCTCGAGTTGAATATTTAATCTCGATTCACAACTTTTGCTCCTAAATTTGAGTTTGATGAAAGCGATAAACTTTTGAAAACGTAATGCGGTGTTATGTTTAATTGGCCCCTATCACCTTTCGGGGTTGAGTTGGCGGCGCGTCTTATCAGGAGGTAAAATAAAGTACAGGTCGCTAGAGAGCCATTCAGGTGGTCTTGTCATCGGAGTTAATTGGGGCGAAATTTTCAATGATACCCTCGACAAATGCTCCATATAATTACAAGTTTAAGGTGTAACATCCATTAGAAAAAAAATTGGTAAAATAATTGCGTGTTTGTACACCTTACAAGCAGACGGAACCGGTACGAACCGAACTATTTGTATATGTGCAATGTGTACAAGGGTCACGATGATTTTTATTTTTTATGTGACAGTGTGACTGAGAAACTTGACGCTTATTAATTTTTATGATGATTGTATCGATAAAATTTCGTCGAGATGAGTCGCTGGATATAAGTTTGGTTTAAAATATTATGTGGAAACACGAATGGAACTGTAGCATATCAATTTCGAAATGCGTTAAAAGCGAAATTACCATGCATTTAATTTAATATGGTTTGCGAGTTTGGGGAATTTGCTTTACAACCATCGTTTTCATTTAGTGTTAATACTTGGTTATGGCGAGGTTCAATTTCCTAATTCTCTGTCGGGCCACTCGTTGGCGCCATCCGCCCTCTTTTCCTCTCTATTGGCGAGAGTGGGAGGATGTCGCCTCTGTTTATATGACAGGCCAAGATGTACGGGATGATAATTTTATGGTCCACTTAAATCATCCTTCAGGGGAGCGCAATAAATTGGTGGCAATCACCGATTGCTATATTACACCAAAGCTACACACACCGAGAATCCCTCGAGTACAGTGGTGCATTGCAACCAAAACTCTTCTATTTTTTTCCCTTATAGCTTATATCCCCAGATCTCTGAGTATAGTCACCACACCCATTCTCCCCCCAGCTTTCCTTTCGACTAATAGATCGAAAACTTGGTTTTATGTGAGGTGGGAATCAATTACTATTAGATTAGGAAAGTTTCGCCTGTCCTGTTGATTCGAAAGTGTGCACACGTGGTTTGTATCTCGATAACAAGGTGGCACTGCCCAGTGTCTGTTCTCGTTTGGCACAATCGCTTTTGATTTCCGCCATCCACGATGTTTTGCCAACACTTGTAAAGTGTATTTAAGAGGTTTATTATAGATTTACAAGTCGTGAAGCAACGTGAAAAAAAAGAAGAGAGAAGCACTTGCAAGTTTTATGTGCTACACGCAGTGCGTCGATGCGGTGCAGTTAAATCGTTGGTGCTCACTAGGGGCAGCTAACAGGGTGATGTAGAGGCGTTGGCAAAGATTTTTTACTTCGTCCTTGATTATTTTGGATGGTGGCGCTGCGGTTGTCATGCTCGGCTCTAATATGATAATGCTGGAAAGATGCGCGTGGCTGCACACCGCCCAGGGGTAGACGGGGTGGTGGAGGTGGGTGGGTGGAGGTCTGGAGGAGGAGGAGGAGGAGGAGGCGGAGGACACCGGGGGGATGGGAGATGGAGGCAGGTCGACGGGGCGCCGCCCCATAAAGCACGCGCCGAGTGCGCAGCTGCTGTCGGGCTTGGAGTGGGGACCTGCTCAAGCAAAACCTGGATGAGAGATAGAGAGTGGATTCGTGTACATTTCTTAAGTAATGGGCGGCGCAGCCTGCGCCCACACCGTCGTTAAGGACTCTTTATTCTGTCTTGTTTGAGTCCTTTCGACGAATCGCAGTGAGGTGGAGAGTAATTTGGAGGAAATTATTCAAATGAAATGTTTCTGCTCTTCTCTTTCTCTCTCTTTTCTCTCTTCTCTCTCTTCTCTCTCGAGACATTTTTGTACTTAATGAGAAGAGTGTCTCATTGCTCTCATTTTACTTCTAATGCGGTAGTTTTCAAACTCCGTCTGTCGCACCCCGTCTCTTAATGAAGTTGAGTGCGGGGCCAAGAATTCGACACCATTTCAACTCTCCACATAAAAAAAAAAATTTTTTTTCGTTACTTCTTATGTTTTATCCCCAAAAACCTCTCTTTGGGGGAATTAGAGATTTCTGTTGTTGATAAGAAATGATCCATTTTGGGAATTTGTGATCTTTGCACGACACACTTAAGTACATGTTATATACTCTCTCAACTTTCCCCACTCATCTGAGACGACCACCATATTTCTGTATATAAGTGTACTCTTTATATTTTTCTTTCATTCAATTTTACTCGAGAGGTCACCCTGAAAAATTGTTTCTTGATTAGGTTTCACTGTGAACACAATGCCGGCCATTCATCTTTAGTTTAACTCTCCCCCATCTACTTTTCCCCACACACACTCCTTCATCATTCACTTGAGAAATCATTTTAGGCCTAGTTTTTATTTTTTTCAACAGTTTTGTCTGTATAGATAAATAAAATCTTTTATCTAACATCTATATCTATATATAATTAGACATTTATTTAGTGAAAGTGTAAAAATAAAAAAAAGTTTGAAAGATGTTGGTTTTTGGGACTGGGAGAAAGAATGGAATCGAGCTTTAGGTTCGAAAGTAAGAGTTTTGCTGGAAGCGTTATGTATTTTATTCCATGAAACGAAACGAAACGAAACGCAGCAATGAATGGGAAGGGGTTTGGAAGAAGAGTCAGAGTCGTGGGGGATGGTTGGTGGATGAGGGAAAGACGAACGTTACTCGTTGTATATATTTCTCTGGTTGAAATCCGCCCTCTTCCGCACATGGTCCTACCAACAACATTAAATTCCCTCCATATACTGTTGATGCTGATGGAATACAACGACGTTCACATCTCTCTTCTCTTTCCGGTACACGCAAAAACTTTAAAATATTTTATTTCGGCGGGAGAAAACTTGCTATATAGACGAGTATACGGCAATTCTTATATCCCGAGTAAATAAAAGTGAAAAGTAAAAAGAGAAATTACTGTTCGGTGGCGGACACAGTTTACTCGTGTCGTAAGCGATGTAGACATTGTCTACTCGTATATTTCGCTCTTGGCCGAGGAAGAAGGGCGTTGGCTGTTTCAATTGGACGTGGACGAATCGTGAAATTGGCGTCCGGTTTGATTCTCTTGGACTTGTCCGTGTTGTGAGTGGACGCAGGAGTCCCCATTTTGTTGCTCCCAGTGCTTTAATCCAATCAGACTCGGTCGTCGGACGCCTTAATCACATCAAGGTCTCGGGCCTTTGGCTCGTCCATCCGTGGACGCATCTTCTTCGCTCGCCCGTGCGCGTGATATCTCCTTCTGTCACACAGTATTACTACGATGAGAAGCAACGTTTAATACTTGGGAAGCCAGTTCTGTCCAATGAGAATTAAATATAAAGAAGAAGAAAAAAAATAATAAAATTTGGTCCAATTTAAAGCAACATGCTGCTAAACACGAGTTTATTTGTACGATGACGAATTACAGTTGGCAAAATTTATAGCTGAATAAATCATCGATGGTGACGAGTCCCTGTGGAGAGGGGTTTTCGTGTGTGGGTGGTGGATGCCCAGCTGCCTCATTTGTCACTATGCTACTTTATTAGTACACCCGAGATATATTTTTTTCATCTCTTCTGTTGTTATTTTTATTGTGAGAAGAAAAAAATCAAAAAAATCTAGTGTAGTAAATTTTTTCTTATCATTAATTTCGAGTTTTGCTGAAACGTGAGAATGACTTGTGGGTTGTGTGCTTGGGTTTAAGCAAAGGTAAAGTTCACGTGACTCATTTGGACATGTCGCCCGAAGCGACCTTTTAATTGGTATGAAAAAAACCGGATAAGGTCAAAGGAGAAAAGTCCATTTATAGCCCTCGTAAAGCAGTCATTGAAGAGTCATCAACATTTTCTTTGGACATGCTTTTTTTGCCCTTAACTCATCCCATAGGAAAACATGTGCAAAGGTTTTGTCTTGTATTTTTTATTTCCTCCCCTTCCTTGATGGGCTAAATGTGCAAAAACTCTTTTGGACTTTGCTAACTGCTAAAATATAAAAAAATTTAAAAATTTACAAAAATTTATTGATATTATTTTTTAAAAGGGTTGTTTGGTGAATGGGGGTGGTAAAGTGGAAAAGGGGGTAAGAGAAAGGGGTATATGTGGAGTTTTCATCATAATTTCCCGTTGTGCATAAATGAAAAAAATTAAAAAAAAAAAAAAAGAAAGACGATTTTTATTCATTTTCTTGGGGGCCATCAGAAACGAGTCACGCGCTCCCTGCAGTGTTCTAATTTGAAAACCTTGTTAATGAGTCGTGCTGAGTGGTTTACGATAGATTGGTTTGAGTTTTCTACCGAACATCAGGGGATCTTAAAATGTAATTTGCCATAAAATAAATTAATTAGATACTTAACTTTGGCAACTATATAACTAGCAAAAGTGTAAACATACGGGCAAACCTTTACCTCAGATTTATTAAATTTTCCCGAGACTTATAATCAAAATATTTGGTTCAACACATGGATGGAGGTGTGGTGGAAGGAGGGAATAAAGCGAGGTATTATGGGTGAGTAATGTTTCGAGTGGGTGTGTGTGTACATGAGTTTCTCCATGAAAATGGGAGTTGTTTTTTCTTTTTTGCGACCCACTACAAGACTTCTCATAATTCACACTTGATCCCGTACGAGGTCGCATTCACTCTTTTTTTTTTATTCTGGCGTTAAAGATTATGGGAATGAAGGGAAAAAAGTGTAAAATTGAATAGCGAGTTGAAGGGGTTTGTTGGTGTTGGGTTTAGAAAATCATTCGCGCGTGAAAGTAATTTGGTTCATTGAAATTGAATGGGCATTTGGGTGGGGTTGGGGGTTGAGGGTTGTGTGGTGGGGTGTTATCAGATGTACTGTACCTGAAATTTTATTTAGGGGATTGGTTTTTAAACGAATTAAGTTAGTTTGATTCGATTACTCGCCAAACAGCATTACCATGGAGAAAGTAGTTGTTTGATGCCAACAACAGATGGCGGTGCGTGTCTCGAAAGGGGAAACATTACTCGCAGGTGGAGTTGCGACCTGGAACGGTAAATCTGAGGTCGCCGCCTCCACGTGAGACGAGCTCGTATTGGAGGAAAGAGAAAAGTGGCGTGTCGACAAAAAAGACCTTATTTCGCGAGGGAAAATCGCTGCTCGCAGAGTGGTTCTCCCCAAGATCACGTGATGAGATAACGCGCTGGGGACATCCATTCCATGAAATCGTAAAATTGAATTTTTATTTTTTTTCCTCAAAATATTAATTTTTCAATTCATATTTTCAGAATTAACAATTTTTCTTATATTTAAAACCTAATTTTAAAAGTGTAAGTAACAGAAAAAAATAACTTCGTTTTTTATTTATTTTATTTTTTTATTCTTTTATTTTTTTTTTTCATTCGCTCCCGGTTGGAACATCAACTTGTCATCTGTTGGTTGGTAGCGCCCTGGATTTTCGCTGTTGATGTTGAGCACTAGGGGATATTTCTCTGTTAGAATGAAAAGAAGATGGTGGGAGAAAGAGCGAGACTCAGGTCGGTGGGAGGTAATTTGGAGCTGGCAGTTCACGTGGGTCACTGGCTGCAGACTGACTGGCGTCTGTTGAGGGATTCGACAAAAAAATGCTCGAGAAGGAGGTACCATTAAACAACCAGCCTCGTTTTGAGCGTGGGACTACGTGACGTTATAACAATTTTTTATTTTTTTATTTTTCTTGAAGTATGGAGTAAAAAAAAATGTAGAAATAAAAAATTCCAAAGTTGTACATTAAGGAAATGTAAATTTAAGAAGGCCACTTGAAGAGTTTGCAAATGGATTGGCAATTAACCTATTTAAATTTTAATCACTTCCTCTTCCTTACGTTTGCCTTTTTTGTGTTGGTGTAGTTGAATACTTAGAAAACGATTTTTTTTTTTAATTTTTATTTTCAATATTTTTTTTGTGTTGTAATGTGACGGGTTCATCGAAACTCGAGAATGAGCAACGAGTTTAAAGTTTGTTGTTGAATCACAGGCATAAAATGTAAATACAAACATTGCCGTGTTTTCTTTTAACGTTACATATTAACTCCTCGCGAAATGTGGCGTTATGGGAAGCTCGCCATGTTTCCATTTATCAAATTATGCGCATCTGGGATCAATCACTGATTGCACCTGTCAGAAGGTGTAAGTGTTTCCACTTACTTCATACCAACGTCCAGAAACATGAGATGGCACACCTGAACATGCGGGCGCGAGGTGCGGCCTTTGCTACGAGACACCTGCACAACATCCGGTGTTCTGATGACCTCAGTGCCCTCTCACGGTTGAGGTGTTAATTCGTGAGAAGAAACTAGCTCGAATAGGTACCATACCTGTATATAAAAAGGTCGAAGGTGGTACTTTAACCGCATGCTACGTTGGATGATGTATAAACAGTACTTGGGTTTTTTTTTTGTTGAGTGTGTGAGTTTCAATCCACGTTTGAGGGGAAACAGATGGCCAGGAAAGCGAGAGTTGGTTTTTCGATGCGATAGGTCGGATAAAATGATGGAATTTATCGAGATTGGAGTAAAGGATAAGATAAAGTTGTGTTGTGGAAAATAAGTTTGGATTGCAGCCCGACCTTGAACGAGAATAACCTTGAGTTTGCATCGATAAATTAGAGAGCGGATGAGAATGGGGAGAAGAAGAATAAGAAGAGACGATGGACGGCGAGAGAAATGGCAACCTTATCCCTTTGAGGACGAATTTGGGCGTGGTTTTTAACTAGATAAAGTATGGGCAACCTTGAGTAGTCAGGCGAAACACGCACTCCTCTTCCTTTTTTGTGCTTTGACGCAGTTGCAGATTCATAGCAGTCGGGGGAGGATGGGGGAGATGTGTGGGTGGGAATCCATTTCCCCTGCGCCACTTGCGCAGTTACCTGGAAGTAAGTGCTTTCAGTGCCTTGTGTCCCGTTTTCATGATCGTCGTTCCCAATTGGTTGGCGTCCGTGTTCGCGTCGTCGAGGCGCCCATCCCCGCAGGCGACGCCGACAGTAGGAGCAGACCCGAGGCGCCTTTGTCGCCATAGCCCAACGATGGCGCCAGCCCCACCGCCGCCGACTAACAAAAGGCTCAGATAATGTCACGTGTTTTAATCCATTGCGGCTTCATAAAATTGAGATACGCGATTAATTTTTTCCTTCTTGCTAAGCAGGTGGATATTTCACGACGCCATCGTATTTGGATGTCGTACATAATGGAAAAACAATTTATTTTTTATTCTTTTATTTTTTTTATTTTTTAGTGCAATCCATTTTATTTGTTTATTTTTTTTTATTTTTTATTATTTTACGTGCGCGTGTCGTCTCCACTCGCCCTTTCCCTTGGTTCTTGCTTTACTTCCGTTTTGGGACCAACCGGAAATGGAGGGCGGACGAGCTTTTTATTGGCTCGGTCGGATTAGAGATGACACTCTTCGAACACAACCTGTGTTTTGATGGCGAGCGAATGCCAGACTCAGATCGTAAAAAACAAAATCCCAACAAGCGGGCGACATCTATAGAAACTCTTCTCCTCTCTCTCTCTCTCTCTCCACCACCATACCACCACCACCACTACCTCCTTCAACCATTCATCCAAACCGACTTCCGCCTGCCACCTAACGGTGACTTCCGTCGCAGAATCTCCCATGTTGGATAAATGAGTTTTTTTTATTTTTTTTATTTTTTTATTTTTCAATTTTTTATTTTCCTCTCTTTTGAAAAAATTAAGAAATTCAAAAACTTTTATTCATTTTCATTCATTATATTCCCCCTTTGTTTTGCTTCTTAACGTTTATTACTCACCGCAAGTCTTGGAATTGGTGTACCCAGTTGCGAGTTCCGTTTTCAATCGGACCAAACGCAATGAGTTGCCTGCGTCCCACCGGGTGCCCACACACTTCTCTTTTCTCAACCCCTCGAGTCCCTCGTTCTTCCCAATGTCAATTAACCCGATGGTGATTGCAAAGACAGCATCCTCCATTATCCCCATCTCATCATCCCACATCCATCCCCACATCATAGATGTGCGCATGCGCCGTGCATGTTTACGAAGATTACAAAGCATGACCCCGTGAACGCGAGTCGCAAAGGTGTGTGCCATTTCACTTTGATCTTGCACTTCAAATTTTGCACGAGTCAACAAACACCTGGGTTCCACAATTTCTCTCCCCGTGGCTTAATTTGCTCATGTAACGAGAGAGGAGTTGCTGTTCAATGTCACTCCTCATCACGTAGACAGCGCGTGTACACATACCTGGTGTGCGTCAAAAGGTGCTTCCCTTTTTTTCCGGAGTGCCCTCGTTACTGCGCACTGCCGAGCAAATTACTCGCGGTCACCGGTCGCTGCAACGAGGTCGACTTGTCTCAAATGCAGGTGATGTTTTCAAACGTGTCTGGTTTCTGTTACAGCGTCGAGACTTAATCAAAAAGTACTTTTAATCTGCGAAACGATTTTTATAAGAATTTATAAGCCCCTAAAAGCTCGAAAAAAGCGTGGGATATTAAAAAGTATGACGTCACTGGTCTTGTACTTCATCAGTTATAAATGTGCGTGTTTATTTTGGGAGAAAAAGAGTTGTAGAAATGGAACGTTGCGGAGAATCGTGATCATATTAAAATAGACTGGGGCAAGGGAAATCTCGTTTTCAGTTTGCGTTAATAAAGTAGCCTCGTTTTAAGCGCGAGGCGTTTATTTGAAAAATTAGAAAAGGCGAGTAGGTCACGATACTTTTTTCGCCTTGTTGTTGTAAATGCAGTCGATGAAACCCTTTTGATCCGTTCTTTCCTGCGATAAGAAAGTGGCGGGTGGGTGCTAGTTGTCAGACGCCAGCGTCTCCTCCATCATTTTGCCAACGCTACTTTGTTCACACAGCGCCCTCTCGTAGTGACCTTAACACACATCTAGCTTTGGGGGTCTCCTCTTATATATTGATCGAAAAAATTCGCCCGAGATGACAAACAACACTTGTAAATTGCGCCTTGCATTGCAGGAAAGTGTTTTCTGTTGTTGTTGTTTTCTTGATGGAGTTAAATAAAAACAAACAATCGTTTTATTTTTTTTCTTTTAAATATATAAATTTATTTATTTTGATAAAATTTTTATACGACCCATTTTTATCAGTGTTTAGCCTCCCTAAAAAAATATAAAAAAATAAATAAAAAGAGGCAAAATGTCGTCACTTCGTGTTGAAATGGGAAAGTGTCAGTGGACTAGTGATTGATGAGCTGCACCACCCACTCACATCTCTTTCTCTACACCTCCTTTCATAAGAAAAGAAAAAAAATAACGGGAGTAAATGCTAGATACCATTTTGAATTCAACCTGGGGGATGTGACCTAAGTATTAAAGTTTCACACACACGCAACACCAATATAATGCATTGTGTGAGATAAGGGTCGTAACTGCAATTGAATTATTCAAACCGATAGTCAATCATTTTTTTTATTTATATTTAATATTTACTTAATATTTATTTATAATTTTATTTTTTTTAACTGACAAAAGTGGAATCGACGTCTGTTTATCACATCTCTACACCTGCGTGAACTTGCAGGGAGGGGTGGTCAGAGGTGGGTGTTGTATAAACACGCACGTGATGAAGACCGCTCGTGGAATGTGGGGTTGGAATAACACACACGTATACACACTCGATTCCCCCAGTTTTATGCCGTGTGTTTACGTTTCTTACATACTTCGCTGTGTAATATGGTTTCTTTTGGGGAGAGGAAGGATGGATGTGTGTGTGAGTGGAGTGGTCGTGTGGATATGGAAAAAAATATCCAAATTGGCTCCGTCCGAAATTACTTTACGTTTTGTCAGAAGCAAAAACACGTCACTGGCAGCGATGATGGATCGCTCAAAAAGGTCGCCGACGTCCTTCCCCTCATGTCGACTTATACATTTCTGACTTGCAGATTGCTCTCACTTGTTTTTATACTCTTTGTGAATGATGAAATACATTTGATCCATCCGAGCACATGATTGATTGTTTTAAATCAAAGTTAATCAATGACACGTCATTCTATAAACTCAACTCGTACTCAAAAAAATTAAATGTATATATAAGATACAAGAGGAAAAAAATAATAAAATACTGGGAGACTGGGAGCAATTAGAGAAAAAAAAACAAGGAAGTTAAAAAACAAAAAAAAGTGAAAACAACCACCGGTTTTCCTTTTTTTATACAAAAGAGGGGAAAATATCTTAAATGTTTAATAATGGTTGTGGGAAAGCCATTAATTCGTTCCTGTGTTCGATGAAAAATCGTAACAGTTTGTCGGTTAATTGGTCCGTTTCTGGGAATTTTCGGATTTGCTGTATTCATATAACGGCGTTTGGTTTCTTGGAAGATGGGAGAAAAGAGAGCACAGCAGAGGAGGAAGTCGAGTATACCGAGCTCTAAAACGTCCATGGCAACATGGGAGCGGCAGGAGGTCGACTCCGCCCAGGCGAACTTTATGCTTTTCGTTATCTATCCGTGGGTGCACTTTCCCCTTCCCTTTTTTCTTTTTTTTATTTATTTATTTTATATTTTCTCTTTTCACCGATCTGTCGCGCGCAATGTATATAAGTGCATTCTTTCTCATTGCGGGGTCCTCGAGTACAAGACAAATAAAAGAAGAGTATAGACTCAGTTAATTGAGGGGCTCTCAGACAGCCCCTTCATTTGGAGAGAGAGAGAGAACTCGAGCAACCCCAATTTTTGTATGTGTTTTCTCACATCGCAACATCAACAAGAATTCACTTAGCGCGAGTCGTCCGGCTTAAAATGTCTTTGTAAAGCAAACTGTTTTCATTATGGCGTATAACGGCTGGCGGATAATCCCCCGACTCGGTGCATCGAGCGAGAAGAATTCATCGCCCACGCAACGCAACGGCCATTTTAGATGATGAGTGAGTGCGACACACACAAATTGTTCATAAGCCTCATTTATCGCGCCCCCGAAAAGAGAGTGACATGCACTAAGAGTTGCATCGAATGGACGTGGACACACTCGGCCACATACATAAAACTCGGGGGTCCCGACTTATAAGTCAATGTCGCGGCAGAGCAAGTTTTCATCTAGATGAAAGGTTTTTAGGACTAGTCTCCTCGTCTCATTCCCTTCCCTGCCTCAATAAGATGTGATGAATTAATCTTAAGATATTGTGTTCGCTCGTTTGTGAAATGGACACGTTTATTGCGAGGTTTAGCCTCGGGGTTGTGTGTATTTAGCGGAAATATAATCCGTTTGTTGTTACGGCTTTTTATTACCAGTGTAGTTTTAGTTATCCCCAACATGCCCCGCCCAGGGAAAAAACAGTTCAATCACGATAATAATGACGAGGTTTGAATATGATCGCGGATCCATTCGTCTGTGTATGTGTGTGTGTGTGCGGTGTTTTGAAAGGAAAACATTAATCGACGGGTTCAAAGAATTATTGCGAGTATTAAGCCACGAGCGTCGGGTTTGCTGTTTGTGTCGCAAGGGTTGAGAAACAACAGATCTCAATAAAAGAGGTTAATCCTTTCGGTCCAGATGTGCACTGAGCAAGAAGGGCTTAGAGTTAGAGCGGTGGTTTTTTTTCTTTTTTATTTTTTTGGCCTCGTGCCTTTTACATTTTCTCTCTCTCACATTGCCAACCCTTTAGTTACGCATACAAAACATGAGAAGGGAGAGAAAAGGGATAAAAAAAAATGGAGGGCAGGTGATGTTTCTTGTTTGTCAGCCTTGCCAAACGCCCGATCCGGTCTTAAGTGAAAAACAAAGGGCGAGTGTTTGAAACCAATAAATTGCCGGACTAAGGGCTGTAGATGAGGTAATTAGCGCTTTAACACACACGCGATGCGGATAAAAGAACAAGAAGATGAAAAAGAAAAAAAAACCGTGAGGAAAGTAAAGATGGGGAAAAAGAAAGAGGTGGCGTTGCGCCACCTGGGATGAAAACCCACTAATATACTCTAGGCTTAACTCTTCCATGCCCAAAGAGGGATAGAGGGATTGAGGGAAGAAAGGACACGTGGCCATGGCCACTGTAGTAAGAAACAGAAATCGCTAATTTATTGAGTTGTTGGTTTGGGCAGGGGAGGCAAATGAGCAACAAAACAAAACTGGTGTTGTGAATACTGAATAGACAATGGAGGTTTCTCGGCAACGGATTTTTGGGGTCTTAGGATGTGTTTTCAATAGGTGGGTTTGCATACTATTTACGCAAATACAGTGTTTAAGGGCAATTCGCATGTAAATGAGTGAAATAAAATGGTGGATGAATTTAATAGATCGAGAAAATGATGACTGGAGGCTTATGGGAATGTGTAAAGTGCTTTTAAACATGCATCGACGGGATAAACGGAAACGTTACACAGACCATAGTAATGCTATTCATCATTTTCTCAATTTATCTCACTGATCCGCCATTTTCATTTAGTTATTTACATATAAAAACGGTGTAAACAGACTGTTTGTGTGTAACTATACTTTGCGAATTAGAGTTTATTGAGGAATATAGAGGTTTTTGGGAAACGAGCGGCCGCACCTTGGTTGATGGGGTAATTATTAATCTCCTTGGTCCATTTGTGGAATGAGTGATAATTGAAATATAATTAAGAAGGAAAATGGTGCAAGCGCGATAAGTGAGCAATGGCGGTGGTGTGTGTGTGATTATGAATGAAAGCGTCCGTGTTGCTTTCCCAATTCACACAGCAATGATTTAAACCTAGTGTGATAACACAAAAGCCCGTTTGGAGGCGCCCATTGGGTGTTAGCGAAGGAATATAAAGATAAAACGCGGAGTCCAATTAAATTACCATATGTGCATTTATACTGTGCAATTTTATTAGCCTCGACCATTATATAGCAAAGTGTCAGAATTGTAAAGCCCTCCACTTTTATCCTCTCCTGGGAACTAATTAGCAAAGATCGCCTTTTATCATGTCACTCCATTTTTCACCTTTTATGAGCATCAATTTAAGGACAATTGATACCCTCGTCTCATTTTTAATTTTTAATTTTTTTTGTTTAAATTTTCAATTAGATAATTCTTGATAAGATTTCGCTATATTGTTTTATTGCGTGGGATTTGCTAACTGATGTGTGATTTAATAATCAATATCGAATGAGTTTTGAGTAGTTGGTAGCTTTTGTGGTTTGTTGCTCGGCTCAGTCCAATTCCATCACGTGGGTGATCAAAATGTGTACATGGAATCCGTCGATAGGGTTGACTCACCATTTTAATGACCGTTTTTGACAGTAGGGGGTCGAAACTTTTTTTTCATGTCGCAAAATATGCGAGATCAAAGAGTTGAATGACAGGGAATTACATATCATTAAATTAAATGCTATAGGAATTAAAAATCCTCACTGATTTCTCGTGTTTATATTTAGATATTGCAACACCGAACATTGAATTCCAACAAGTGATTGCGACATTTTCGAGTGTAAGGTAAGTTTGTGAAAAATTTGAATATTTTTTATTAAAAAAAAAAATTTATTTAAATTATTTTACACGATTTTCAACTTTTGGGTTTTTACTGAGTGAATCAGACGCCACAAAACAAGAGAATTCTATTCTTTTTCACTTGTCTAATCAACATTGGAATCGTTCATTTCGAGAAAAAAAATCATCACTTGGCAAACCTTAGGGTTTCTAATGCAGCATCCTGCAATTCTCTTGCCAAACAAGTCGTTCGTTAGGTGCGGGGGTGGAATCACTTGCAAGCCCATCCGCGTTTTCTCCTCGACGGATGAGCTGAAATGACATCATCACTGGTAATTTTTGAAAAATAAAAAAAATCCCATCGTTTCATTATGATGACATTATTTTTTTAAGACAAAAAAAAACTTTGAAAATATTTTGAAAAAAAATAATTTTTTTGTGGAAAATACCGTAAACGAGACTTTAAGGTTGCAATTGACACCGAATATTGAATTTAATATTTCACATTGCGAGGTTAATATGCGTTCCTTTGCTCTTTTCTTCCCGTGGGAGGTGCACGTGGCATCAAAACAAAAGGCAGTCTGTCTGGTCGGCACTTTTTCCCTCCCTCATCCCTTCTCCATCCTTCACTAAACACCCAGGGGAGCACTAAGAAGATCTTTGCTCTGCGGTGGTCATTTCCTGTGTCCTCATCATAGATCAACAGTTGATGCTTTCGTCTCGAGTTTATAACATGCAAGAGAATTGAATCGAGTTGACAGTCGACCTTGAACCGGGGGGAATCGCAATTACTGAGTAAATTGGCAAAACGAGAAAGGCACTTGTAATGAATTGCTGTGTTATTCGATATTCGTCTCATTTTTCTCGATAAATTTATTTTTTATCATCAATTTATGGCTTTAAATTTTTTTTAAATAATTTTTTTAATCTCTTAATTGACCATTATGGTATTGTGAGATAAAAATCTAGTGGAAAAAACATCCAGTCTATGTTTTTGTTCGATTTCGGTTTCTGCGGTAGTTGGTGTTTCTCTCGGTAGACGACTCTGCGTGTCGTTCGTACGGTATTCATTGGCATCGAGCCAGTCGCGAACTACTCTAGTCACTCTTTTGCCTCTAATTAATGATGAAATATTGGTTTAGAAATAAAAGAAACCTTTTACACGGCATTTTACAGTCCAAGAAACTAATTTTATGACTCTCTGCTTTGTTTCAGAAGTTAAGAGGACAAAAATCGGTCGCTCATGATGCAAACTCGAAGGTTAGAAATTAAAAAATTTAAATTTAAAAAAAAAAAGTAGAAGGTCGATGACAGGGACCTGTCACAGGCCACGCGGAAATTTATCAGTTTTGATAGGCTAAATGAGTCCTCAGGGGCCAACCAAAGATCCACCCCCACATTACGGTAAAGATATCATTCAAAGTTCTTTATAGTTCTTTACATTGTCGAACTCCTCCTTGACCTCTGGCCAATTTTGGCAGAACGACGAGGGCGGGGAGCCTGTTCTGCAGTATGGTGACATCATTGGCAAATGTTTGACTTTAAAGAAGAAGCAACTTTCTTGACACTTCCTTCAAATTTTTTATTTTTACACAATACTTCATTTTTAAAATTCCAGATTCAACACTTGTTACACAGATCAAAGACACTCTGAGCTGTGATTCACGTGTTCATTTAACTCCTTGACTCATTCAAATTTCTTACTAAGAAAAGAATACAATTTTAAATTGGGACTTTGGGTGCTTGCTCTAGATTTTTTTCTTCTTATTTTTTTAATTTAAGAAAAAAAGTTTATTTATTTCATTTAATTATTTATGTTTGTGTATTTTTACTTGAATTTCCGCGAATTTGTTTCCATTTTTTCCTCCTTACAAAGTGAAAGTGTCAATTTGGAAAGATAAAAATGAGCAAATTTGTTATGGGCGGATGTAGGTACAGAACAGGATGTGATGTCACGCGAAGGTAGGCTGGGGAATATTTGAGAGACAGCTCTTAATCATTTTTTTCCACTGTTAAAGTACAGCTAAAAATAACTGCCCCCTTTTCCTCAATAAGAGAACAAGTAATTCGCATTTTTTTTTCCTGTTATAATCTGAAAAATTAGTGTAATCACTTTTATACGTAATACGTAATCATTTATTTCTATTTTAAATTCGTAGATAAGATATGCATTTCTTAAATGGTCCGTTAAAAGGTGAAAATTCCTATACGTTTATAAACAAAGGCCACTTTGTTATTTTTTTCTTTTTTTCCTGTTTTGAACATTTTTTCAAAGTGAGGCCGTGTTATTGGATGTGCAGAAGAAAAGTTTGTTTATTCGCATCTCCACTTTTCTTCCCTCTTCCTCGAAAGTTGAAGGAAGGATGGTCTTGTTTCCGTTCTGGTACATACAGACCATCTTTGATTTCTTTCTCGGTACTCATTCGAGATAAAAATCATTTTTCGTGTATATACAAAACTTGGGAGTTATTCATAAAACGATATAATTTTCTACTCGCTCGATAGTACATTAAAAAAATTTTAAAAATTAAAAAAAAATATATAGTGACACGACGAGATAATAAACAACAAAGACTTACATGAATGTTAAGTAAAAACAGATGGTTGGAGGTCTTATGGAGAGAAATAAGGGTAGAAGAAGTTGTTTTTGGGAAGTCGAATGCTCATCTCGATGCCCGTGTGTTTGGCATAAGCGCGTGTCGTGCGTGTGAGTCACGTGGTCGGACTAGCAGACGCCCCGTGAGCCAGATATTCCTCCGCGCGCGCGCGCAGCCAGGTGTTGAGGAGGGGAAAGTGGAGTCGGCTGGCAACTCGCTTGGTCGCTGCAGCACGATACATAAGAGCGGCGGTGGCAAGTGGAAATCGTGTTCGGACGTTCTAGACATTTTTAAGGAAAGGACAATAGTCGAAACGAGGTGCGAGGGCGGTGGAAAAGCGAGCCTGGATTGGCTCGAAGCGAGTCGAGTGTTTAGCGGCTAAATGAGGCGGAGGAACCTGCGAGGTGCGAAGTCATCGTCCAATGAGCGACGAGCAGGCAAACGAATCATGGAAGCGCATTTTTATAAATTGATTATCTCACTTCTTGTCGTTCCCATGGATTTGGGGCATCATTTGCACATCGCCACTCAGGTTCACCTTGGCTTGCCAGTGTCCCACAGCCAACACCTTGGCCGGACTCGGTGAGAAGAAACCACGGCCACGGACTCGGCGGCCGCCGACGACGCAACCGCAGCCGCCAGCTGGAGGAGGCCGAGCGCGGGGTCAGGGTCATCGGTACATGCGCACTCGTTCAGCTGAGGGCATGAAAACATGGCTGATCCTCTCATGGGGCCCAGGTGTACACGGAGAAAACAAGCGAATCCACGACGAAAAAACGGTAGGCAAAACATCCTTTAGTTTGTCGCACGCGAGTGGGAGGGGGCCACGAACTGCTCGCGCTTTGTTGCGCCGCCGCACGAGCGCGATGGCTGCTGGCGAACCACACGCCAGCCTTACCTGAACGAAGCGACGAACGTGTCAACCAGCTCGCCACACGACTCCGCGTGCACATGAATCGCATCTCGCCGACCCGTGTTCAATTTTCCTCACTTGATTCTACCGTTTCGTGAGTCACAAGGTAGGATCGGATGTCCTTACTATTTTTTTTTACTCTCGTGTGTTGCTCGTATCACGCGGGTGGGTAGCGAAGAAACCGTCGCGCGGTGTCGTGTATTTTGGGCGGTGACCGACGGTCGCTACATACACGGACCACACCGTCGCCCCATCGCTTCCTCGTGTCATATAGATGTGGTTTAAAATTTTTTCCCCCTTTTTTTTTAACCGAAACATGTTTGTCACAACCGATGGCTTCGAGCCTCGTAAATCGGAGCCAGACTCGGCTCGGAATTGAGTTTGAAAATCGTGTGTGTCGTCTGCTCGGAGACGACTACGGCTAAGTGGCGGCCGCTGGTGAGTGGGTTGCAAGCCCCGCGACTCATCTTTTGGCGAGCTCGACACGACCATGCGGGCCGTGGTTTTTGTCGTTTAAACAAGGTACAATTTTTTTTTCGCTTGTCGAAAATGTCTGATAGAAAATGGTGGCGGTTTAATCGCGAGAAATGTGGAACGGTCGGATGAAAAAAATGGTGGAATTCTATAGAGAAGAGAAGGGAAAGCGACGTGCACACGGAGGGGAAAGAGACGTCGTGCTCGTCCGCTGCTGCACACACCACGGCTCGCTTTTGTCACGTGAATGTGAGCAAAGCCAGATGCTGTAGCAGTCTATTGAATTACCCGTGGTTTATGAAAATGGAAAAGATCAACTGGTAAGAGTTTACGGCTTATATCGAGATGGTAAAAGACACACTCGGAGTCTGGCGAATTAGAGATATTTTTCCAAAAGATGAGTAATGTGTTTTCCACACAAATCTGCATCACCTGCTTCTTAATACCTTGGCTGTTTGTGTCGTGTCGTTTCGATCTGTTATATCGTGTGTATGTATACGAATGTTCACTGCACGTGTCATTGTCAGTAAAACATTGGAAAGCAATTGCATGTCATTGCATACTACGTTAAATTTATTTCGTGTCAAGTGTTTATAGTTTAGTGAAGTAACAAATAACGTCAATTAAATTTTTTTTATTATATATACGTATATATAAATAAATAATAAATAAAGAAATTCTTTTAAGGTTCGATTACACCATAATTTATCATTAGGTTTGAGTGTCGTGACATTTAGGGATGTTGTTATTAAAGTATTAAAAATAATAAATTAAAATTATTATTTGGGAAGAAAAAAATTAATCTCACGTTAATATCTTTTTAATGTTGTTTTTATTGGATTTGTTTATTTGTTTTATAAGTTTTATTGGCAATTTGGCAGAAAAATAAATGAAATTTGATGGGTAAAAATGGTGGAAGGGGCATATAAAAGTGTGTTGTTAAATAATTTGGCTTTGCAGTCTAATGACATGGTTGTTGATACACATCCTGTTGTAGACGGCTTTGTGGCAATGTTAACTGGCTTGTTTCTTGATCGAGTCGCCACTTTATGGGCAAAGTTGTCACTTTACCCACAAACAGGAAAATTACGTTCGAAGAAATTTCAGATTAAGCTTCTGGAAAATTAATTGTGCTGATAGAAAATCTTGTTCCCAACTCGCCCGTTGACCCCTCATCTTGGAAAAAAAATATTCTTTTTGGTAAACTTCCACCGGTTCTTGGTCCAATCAAATTTGTGTTCAATGAACCACTCCCAGAAATCGATTTTCGAAACGAGTAAATATTAACACTGGAAACTAAAATAAATGCTCGGTTAACCCATCAATTTTTTTTCTCTCCCGTTTCTTCGATGGGTTAACCAGATATTTATTTTTCTTGTTGTTGTAATGCCATCGTGTGCAATGCCCCTTCCCAGTCACTTATTGCAGCTGTTGCTCCGGCCAAATTCCCTATTAATCCCAAACGATGCTTACTCTTACTGGGTTTAATCAAGGGTTTGCTTTTCATTTCATGGAAGTGATTATTTATTTATTTATGTTCTCTTCTGATCCTGTTATGACAATATCAAAATTGATATTAAGACACAAAAAAACACTTTGGGATGGGCAGGACGTTTGATTATGCAGAGGAACTTGTTGTTTATCCATTTTTTTGAACCTTGAAAGACGGTTTGTTTGCAAGATTGTGGGTGTGCAAACTCATCCTGTGTCGTAAGCTTCAACCAAGATCTGATTTCTTTGTGGTTGACCAATAATTTATTGAGAAAAAAAAATTATTTATTAATTTTTTAGTGTCTTTTTTTTTTTGTATGTGTGTGTGATTTTTTGTGTATATCGATTTTGAATTGGATTCATTCGGTATATACGATTCGGTGGAAATGATTTGGGTTGATCATCTCGTGGGCAGTGAAGTGGACTTCTTCTATATCATGGTCCTCCTCTTTCTTTCTCTTCTGTGCACACGGTGCAATTGGCAACAAGATGGGGGAGAAGAATTTGCCATTCTCGTGATTAACCTGGTTTGCTCAAGGACTGACGCATGTGGTGGCTGTGGGGAGGCGAGTCCAAACCCAAGGTGTGCCACGGTGGCTCTGCACAATGGCCACCCCATTCGGGCGCGCGCACCCTGAATAGCTTCAGGTTGAGTGACTTCCAATTCCCGGTTTGCTCCGATAAAGGTACGTAATAGACAGCCATGTTTTCAAGTGGCACGGGTGCTGTTGTTACTGAATGGAATGATAGAGGAAGAGAAGGCAGAAAAGACCGCAAATATGATTTGTGTTGATGCTGCGGACACATAACTGCACCGGGACATGAAATCACGAGTTTGCAGGAAGCCATTTGACCAAGAAGGGGAAAAAGAAACAGAGGAGAGAAATTGAGAAGATTCACGAAAAGAAAATAAATAAATTTCCTCTTTTTTCCTTCTCTCTCCCTCCCTCCCACAAAACTTTTATTTTTTTTTTTTAAAGTTTTCTTTTTACATTTTTATGAAAGTAATTGCTTATTACGTCAATCGAATACCGAGTTAAGACGCAAAGCACTTTTACGTGTAGTCGTAAATCAAGAAATAAGATGAAAAATCTGCACTCTAGTGAGAAAATGCATCGAAAGCATTTATTTGAATTTCATATTTTCATTTTTATTTTAACTTTTCCAAATTAACCCTAAATCAAAATTAGGTATTTAATATCAATTTGAATGTCGATCTCGATTTTACAATTTATTTCAACCTGATGAAAGGTTTCTCCCTATATAAGCAAATGGATAACAAAGAGAGGGGATTTCTTTTTTTTTTGTTGAATGGCACAGAGTTTAGTCATATGAATTCCCAATGGTTTCTTTGACTTTCAATTGTATGCAATACACTTACTTTTGAAAAGCCATGCTCACTCGGATATGAATCGATATATTTTTCTCTTCTCCCCCTCTTCTACCTTTTTTTTTTACAAAAAATAATAATAATAATGAAATAAAAACTAAAATAAAAAAAAAACTAGTGAGCAACACAACGATTTTTTGGTGGTGTTCTTTCTCTGCTTCTTCTCCCCCTCCTTCCATCCCCTTTTTCACTTCCCTTGGGTGTTGACTGTAAATTAAGAAGCCAGCAGCACGGCTATTGAGCCTCAAACTCCCTATTTCTGGATGCACACTTGAGTCCAGGTGTTCCCGGCTGGGCTGTGTGGAATATTGGGCTGCACCACCATCAACCTCCTCCACCTCCTCTCTCCTTCCGCACGGTTCGGTCTCTCACTCCGATCTATTCTACCTCGCCATTCAGAACACGCGGCCTGAGCGAATGGCGCCTGGCCATCAATATAGTCAATAGCACTTCACTCTGACATGGAAAATAAATTAAGCCACTGCATATATATTCGCTTCGCCAGCGGACTCAAGATGCCAAACACTACTCCCCCATATCTTAATTGAATTCTCTATCGGATCATGTCTTCGAGTTTAAAAATATATATATTTTTTTAAATATTAAAAAAAAAATGATAAATTTCATGTTATCGAAAAACAAAATCGAATTGTATATTTTTTTTATTATTTCCACTCCAATTTTCGTCGAGTTCATTTTGTTCATGAAAATTGTCCAGTCAGCTAAAATATGGGGTTCGCTCAGTTAAGGAATGGGGTTGGTAGTTGGCAGAAAATGTGTAAGGTGAGATGCTCGGTCGCTGCTCGGGAAGGTATGTGGCGATAAGAAGCAGTAGGAGCAGCTCAACTCGGGGCAAGTTGATGTTGGCTTGGCTTCAGAGAGGCTGGACGGAAGCTGCCATTCGAAGGGGGAGTTCGCTGAACCCTTTTTATCCAAAGTACAGGTGTCGTGTTTTGGATCCAGGCCGTAACTTTAGTAGTTTAACGTGCCCGTAGTAGACACAATGTGTTTCATTCATTTATTCCCCCGTATACCTTTCAACCTTTAAAAAGATGATTCATTCAGCTAAAGAGCATTTGATTCGAGCAATCGCGCTTCAACCTGAATGTCATTGCGATAATGTGGAAATAAAAAAAAAAAATTGGTCTTTATTCATTCTCATTTCCTGTTAATGAAGTGATTCGGGATTTGCATTTAGCCATCGTTTTAAATCTCTAAATCGTTATATACGAAGGGGATTGAGATACATTCCCCATTGTCGCTATAGGGTTTCCCGTCTCTTTTAGTTGGTGCCACGACTCGGGGGAGTTGCTTGTGCGGTGGTCACATCATTTGTCCATTGGCCCAGGAATAGTTGCTCCCTGCAGCCTCTATTTAGGGATGGTCGACATAGCGGGCATTCCTGCGGTGCTCGCGTGTAGACGATGGAAGCCCACTTTCCTCGTACAAACTGACTCATTCTTTTATATTTAAAATAGGGAAGGTAATTACAAATTTTCCCCGAGAAGTGAGTTTCGTTTCTGTTTTTTTCCACCTGGAAATAGGAAGTTGGGATTTTTTTGGGTTTTTCTGTTTTTAAAATTTTTGTTATTATTATCGAATGAGGCCAGTAGGAAGGGTCAGTTTGGTGAATCGAGAAATGGAAAAGTGAGGGAATGCCCCGTGTATGATGAACGCCAGTAGGAATTAATCAGGAAACCCAATGGGAGCGATCGAAGTGGGCTTGATGCCTTCCAAAATTAATCAGGATGATGTCATCAAGAGGAGGACCATGTGCAGGAATTATTTGGATCCCCTCCTGTGTGCCTGGATGATGCATACCTATGGTGGGGGGAGGAAATGGATTTGTCTATTTCGAAAAGACGGGGAGAAAAGACGCAGTAAAATATTTCAATTTTTTTTTTAATTTTATTTTTTTTTTATCACGAGGGAAAAAATAATTTTTTTCACCTTCGTGGAATAAACGTGTAGACAGGTTATTAGAAGAAAATTGAATTGTATTAAATACTAGGAAATGATTTAGGAATTGGGAATTACCATTATGAATCACGATTTGAGCATTTGACGGAGTAAATGGAATATCCCGCGGATCACGTGAGAAATTCGTGTCAATATTCGTCCGAGATTGGGTTTTTGTTGACAGCGTTTTGTTGGTGTTGGTTGAAAGCTTTATTTTGTGAGTGTGGCCAGGGCGACGTCACAGCTGTCTGTCACGCGTGTCTACGTCGGGAGTCTCTTTTCCACATGGGAGGATTTTAATCAGTCGACGAAAGGGACAGTCGAAAGGGTAGAATCCATTGCATCGACCGGAGGGAAGATGCGATGAGAGACAGGAGTTGCAGCATCCTGCGTCTGCACCTGGTCGAACCGAGGGAGGGAGAAGAGAAGGGAAAGGAAAGGGACCAGGGGAGTGCGAGCTAGAGAGAGAGAGAGAAGAGGGACGAAGAGGTGATGGTAAGGGAGTCGGAGGGACGGAGAGGGGGACGCAGGGAGGCAGGGGAGGTAAAAAAAGGAAGGGAATGTACTAAGCACAGAGAGGGATTTCATTTCCAGCATCTTTTCTGCTGCAACTCGTGGGTGGGGAGGGGACGAGTAAATGGAATGAACACGAGACTGGAACTTGCAGATAAATATTGCAGGATTGCGCACGCGAGGGGTGCGGATTAGATAATCATTTCGTTTGTGCATCATATTTCCATGTGTATATTCCATGGATGGTCTCCGAGATCAATTATACTATAACGTCCAGGACCAATGCGTCAGTGAGTGAGTTCATCCATCGATAGGATATATATGGAAAAATGCATATCTGTATTGCTCTATATTTATATTTGTATTTATTTAATCTCGTTAAATGTGTTTATCAAAGTTTAGCATTCGTTCGGTGAGGAGGGAGTTGAGTGTAATTTTGGTTGTTGACTAGGGATTTTTTTTTTAAATCTGCAACTGTTGTTGTTGTGGCAACAGGAAATGGTGTTGTGAATTATAACGTGGAATTTTGAAGCGAAATGGATTGCGGTGCATACAACTTGATGTAAATGGACAGGTTGAGCACAGCTAATTAGACCTGCTTTTACCATTATGGCCCATTGAGCTGTGCAAATAGATCGCTTCCATTTTGGGGTAAGTTGCGACATGTTTGGGCACTAC
Organism: Geophilus flavus; assembly: GCA_034695885.1. Taxonomy (NCBI): domain Eukaryota; kingdom Metazoa; phylum Arthropoda; class Chilopoda; order Geophilomorpha; family Geophilidae; genus Geophilus; species Geophilus flavus. The sequence goes on from JAQFZO010000002.1 coordinate 56,796, forward strand.
ACCTGGTGTTAGTTTTCACAATTCTACAGAATATATACATACTAGTATACACTGGTCCTGGTTTCGATCGAGGGGGATGGGGTGGGAGAGGGTGGCGAGTCGAGTCGGGTTGGGGTTGAGGTGGGGGTGGCAAATGAGAGGGTCTACCTCTTCATTAAATACTTTTGACTTGTAATTTTGAAGTGGTGAATTAGCTTCCGTAATTGTAATTAATGAGAAGAGCCATTAATTACCTTCTTTTAGTTTAAGGTTGATGTATCATTATATATAAGGAAGGAGGGAAAAATAGAGGGGGGCTTTCTAAGGCTGTGCTCTTTCTCCTTCCCCCAGTTTCCCGTTGTCGGGGCGGGGTTTTTCGAAAGGGTGAAGTGGCATTCATTTATCTTTGCCACGTTGACTTGTAGTTGAAGTTGGTGGTTCGCTTCATTAATTCGTGACTTCTTATATAAGGAGACCTGCTTCACTTGCCAACTGTATCATTATCGACTCGAGTTTATTTACTTAAGCTTTGGCTTGGAATAATTTTTCGCTCAAAAGTTAATCAATCTCCTTTCTCTACGTTGCGAATATGATGATGAGTGGAAAAAAAAATTTTTTTATGGAATGAAAAAAGGCTTTATTTTATTCTAAGTTTAAAAAAAGATGATTGGAAGAGGATTTTTGGATTTTTTTTTTAAATTTTATTTTAAAGTTAAATGTAATGTATGAAAATAGATGGGATGAATAAAAAAAATTGTGGAATTTGATATTTTGCCCGCGAGATTATAATTTACAAAATAATTGATTTTTAGGTGTAAGAATAAGGTGTTTGGTATTTGATGGCGTTTGAAATTTTAATTGGAATGGAAAACCACTAAATTCATTAATTGTACTTTTGTGCAGCTGGATCGTAATTGTGAAATTAATTACTAACACGAAGGTGTAAATTTCATTAAAAGATTACGCTATTGCCAAGGTATATGCTTTGCGCGATCAATTAATTTGAAAAATACCGAGTGTAAGTTGCTGGGAGAAGAGGAGGTCAAAGGGGATTGTTTAGAAAGAAAAGATAAAAAAAGAAAACGGGGAGGAAGGTGGGGGCGTCGAGGAAAGGAGGAGGAGGAGGAGGAGTAATTGTTTTAATTGCACCAAGTCGACTTGGCTTTAAAGGTTGGGAAGGAAGCTTTCATTTTCCATTGCAATTGTGCACTTTTCCTCCACGTTAAATATGGCTCTCTCGTGATAGGATCAGTTGGCGACAATTAACTTTGTCGTTGGAGCAATTACAGGAGAGACGAGTGGAGCTCACTGCAAAATAAACGCCATAAATTAGACCCGTGTCCATTGTGTGCAACTGATCAGGTAATTACTTCAACTGCAAACCGAGCGAGACGACTTTTATGGAAAAATGAAGAGTCATATGACAAACAACAAAAAGAAATAAATAAATATATTTAGCTGTGTATTTATTTTTATTTTATTAGTCGATGACGTTCGAGTTGAAAGAAAACAGTTACAGACTATAGAGGGCGGAGAAAAAAAAGATGGACATTCAGAGAGGGGGTCTGGAAAAAGACCACATTTATTATGATTAAGAGAAAAAGTGACTGGGGACCTCTTACTCACTCACATGTGAGTAATTCAATTAGCAAGCTCTGGCAATGTGTTTTTTTTTTTTTTTGGTCTTTTTCCCTTTTTTGGATGTTTATTATTTTTTTCGGTGATAAATTTTGAGCGAAGACACGTGAATGTTGGAGTATATATGAGGGGATTTTAAAATTATTTGGTGGCTATTTCAGGTGTGAATGTTATTAGTGCAAGTGGGAGATTGAAAAATGCAGTGAAGGTGAATCGGTTCTTGTGAGGTAGGGGTTTGGAATGGAAAGAGTGTAGGGAGAGAGAGAGAGAGGTGGGTGAGATAATAACATCAAGACGCGGACGAGTCGAAGCTTCGGCACTCGCTGTGAAATCGGAATCCAGGTGTGAATGAAGTTGAATAGACATCGGTTCTTTCAACCTGGTCCCTCTGAGCTGCAAATGTGCAATCGCATTTGCAGCTTCGAAAGGAAAGTGAAAGAGACTTTTTATATATATTAAAAAAAATGGGAACGGGAAAAGGAGGAAAAAAATCTATTTTTTTGCCGTCATTTATCCAACCGCGAGATTTTTTTTTTTTTAAATAAATTTTTTATTTAATTGATAATTTTATATATAAAAATCGAAATAATTTTTTTAAAATATTTTTTTATTTAAAGTTTGAAGAAAAAAAAGGATTGATTTTATATTTTATTCAAGCAGACCTTTAGTGTATTTGATCCCTTCACTTTTCCTGTCTCGTCACTTCGTTAAATGAGTTGCAGGTATAGTGACAGGATATCCTGCTAGTTGGTGATAGCTAATCAGGTCCAGCTCACCTTCAACACGCGGAAATAGGCAAGTAAAAAGGTAACGAAATGAAAAGAAGTATTAACTTGACCACAAGTTGCCACATCCACTTTCTAATGAAGGAAGAAGGAAATAAGGCCAATTTGGTCCCTGTAAATTGGCAGAGGTATTTTAAGAATGCTCACTTCATCAGCTCAATTAAATTCTCCATTTTATACAAACTTTTTATATTTTTTTAAAAAAATGCATGAGTGTGATTATCCTCAAGTTAAATTGATATTTTTTCTCATATAACGTGTAAACAAAATTTAATAAACTAATTAGACGCATTTTAGTGAGTGAAGCTTTGGAGTTTCACTTTTATTTTTCTCGAAATTCTGCCAAACTGCCGACTTGTTTTTTTTCCTCCTTCAAAGGTAAACACTAAAGTGATGATAAATTTTCAACTTTGTTGAAAGAAGTTGGAGAATTGATTTATACCGAGTGGAATTTTTTTTACTTTTTTTTTTTTTTTTGAAAGTGCTGTGTTTTGTTTATTTGAAAAATGTTTGCCAACTGAGCTTTTATTTTTATTCCAATCTGGCGTTTAATTGGTAGGTGGCGCCGTGATATTTGGCAGTTGAATGCACAGTGCGCCGTGCACTGCGGTGCAGAAAAACGACGTTTCGTTGCTTCTCTAATTGGATAAAAGTGAACCCTTATAAGTTTCCGTAGTTCATGTTTTACTGGATATCCTTTTACACGTGCCAGATGCTGCTTTTTATTTTATTACTCTCGTTTTTAAAAAGCGTTGAAAATTATCGAATTAAAGTTTTAATTTTTAATTTATCACAAATAACTCGCTTTTAAAATCTGATAATTTGACGTGTTTATTTTGCTCATTATGCGCCCATTTTTGGTCAAAGAGAGGTGATGACATTTCATTTGTTTATGTTATGATACTATGAGGAATTCGTTCCCTCAAACACAAACCACTTGATGTGACGCCATGCTTTGAATAAATAAACATGTTGAGTAATTGTTTTTTCGAATTTTATTTTACACAAAAAAATCTAAAATCTGATTTATTTATTTATTTATCTTACTTACTTATTATTATATTTAATATATAAAATTAAATTTTTTTTTAATTGCAAGGAGGAAATCGTTATCAAAATTCGTTTCTAATTTCTCGAGATATCAGAAACGAAAGCAGTTCAGTTCAAAGTTGAAAACACTTTTCAATGCGCACCCCACCTGTTATGCATCTAGTTCAAAAGTCGACACATCGTTTGGGGTCACCATGTAATTTATCTTTTATTTTTTACTTTAATTAAATAAAAAATAAAATAAAATTGTGAAATTAAGTGTTTGGCTTGGAAAATCCATTTCGACCTTATCGTCAGTATCGAATTTTTTTTTGTATATTCAAAATAGGTTTGAAGAGGTTAGGGACATCTTGTTTATTGAAGATAATTCGTGTTTTTAATTATTAAATTGCTCTAAAAATTAAAAAAAAATTTTTTTTATCATCGATGAGGCCATTTGCAACATCCTTTCTTCAGTGCTAAGCACAAAAACTCGTTGAGAGCAGAAGAGGGTGGCTCTGCAAATATTCAAAGTGAAGTGAAGTTTATTGAGATAAGCAACTCACTCGTCCCTGTATACACTCGAGAAAACGTGGCAAGAGAATATTGATAACCTCTCGTAACCTTTAGTAATAGTTCACGGCTGGCCGTGAGACTCAATCAACGCCAAAAATTGGCTTCGTGCCCACGTTTTGTCTCGTAGGTGGCGCTTTGTTTTAATTTTAGTCACTCACCTGTATAAGCAAATCCTAAATGGATGTGTTTCAGGTGTTGCGTTGCGTGCAAAATTTGGCACCGGTATTCATGACTCGCTTCATCCTGGCGCCATTTTTTTTTTTCCTCCTTTAATTTTTTTTTCTTTCTTTACACATTTAAAAGTTTTATTTTGGAAAGAGCATTGCAATGCTCGAGTTGTTTTGATTTACACCTGAACGTGATAGGAAAAAAACCGTTTGAATTTAAAAATAGCGATTTGTACGTTCTTGCCCTTTTCTCAACTCAACAACTTTTTTTTTCGGTTTTCTTTTTTCTTCCATTTAAACCTCTTTGTTTTTGTTGTTTGTAGTGTTCAGTTGAGTACAAAGAGGAAGTGGTTTTAAAGGTGACAGCAGTTAGCACCTTGTTTTGAGGTGCAGCATGTGGAAAGTAGAGATAAATACACCGGAATTGCTTTATGAGGGCGACCTGTTAGCATTTCATGCCCACGTTTAATGGTCTTTGGCTTCCTCTTAGAAAAAGGACACCTTGTTGACCCTTTGTTCTGCCACTGGCTTTTCCGTCTACGATTTTAAAATGAAAATATTCTAATTTAATTATCGTTTTAAGGCAAATTAAAACGCTTTTAAAAATTGAAGAAAAACAAATATTAAGCTTAAACTCTAATTAACATGGGAAATTATCAGGAAGAAGGAGAGAGGAAAATAAAAAAAATATATCAAAATTTACAACTTTATTAATTTAATGTTTCTTTAGGGGAAAATAGAACAAATTTGCGAATACATTTTTTATGCCCCATTAACATTTTTTTCCATATATTTATTTTTGATTTTTTTTCTCTTTATATACAGTTAAACGGGGAAGAGAAAAAACACTTTAAAGATTTAGTTACGGTTTGTAAAAAAGAAGGTTTCTGTGGAAAAGGGGTTGTGATTTCGTTCCACAATTTGTAGTTGGTGAGGGTGCAAGGGACTGCTGATGTGACAGAGATAGAGTGCTGGGCTAATGAGCGTGTGACTCTTAACAGCTGCATCGACTGAACTGCACACACAGGTACGAGATGAGGAAAGAGACGACGGGCGAGACTTAATCCAAACGAGACTCATCTGGGTCAGAAATCCCCATTTTAAGGCACGAAAAGTCGTATAATGGAAAACGTTACGGGTTCACGACCCCGAACGAGCTGATATGACAGTTTTCTAGCCCAATGTAATAAATGTTTCCCCATCTGTTTCTCGTGTGTGTGAGTGTGTGGAGGGCGTGCGCGTGGTGTGTGTGTGTGTATATAGAACTGGATTGAAAACCGTTCTGTTGAGGAAGGGAAAAAGAGAGAAAAAAATGAGTGAGATGGTGACAGGTGATAGCATTATTTGAGGCGAAAAGTTGATTGTATACCTTGAGCAATTCCTGGCATTACACGGGCAGTCAAAAAGTGGAAAGGCAGAAAGAGAAAGTTCATTTGTCATCATTTCTCAATAAGAGTGAGAATTGCACTTATCGATAGAGAAAAACGCTCATTAAAAGAACCAACCCTCCTTTTTTGGTTTGGTCTTATCGAATGCTGACACATAAGAAAGAGAATAGACTTTTTTTTTTACTTTTTCTCTCTCTCTCCCTTTCCCTTTTTTTATTATTGGATTTTTGGCTTAATACCTAGTTTGGAATTAGTTGATAACAGATTTCTCTTTTTTTATTTTTTATTTTTTTTTTAAAAAAAAAGAAATCTTTAGAAATTTAATGAGAAAATTTCAAATTTGTTTGTGTTTTTCTTTCCCTTTTGCTTTTTAAATGTTTGTTAGGTACATAACGACCGTGAAATGACAAAGGGTGAAAGCAAAGAGCAAATTCCGAGTCAAAGTCACATTACAACCCCTGAATGTCCACTAATTGAAGAGTGGGCGGCCATTGTACTTGGTCAACATGGCGGTCATTGCTCTCTCTCTCTCTCTCTCTGACTCTCTCTCTCTTCTCTTTCTGTTGGACCCTTTTGTTGCCTGTGATTGGTGGTAATCAGGGCCGTGCTCGAAAAGATGGAACCCCCAATCCATTTGGCGTCCCTCACCTTCTTCCTTTTTCCCTTCCCTATACCTTCACCCGCACCTTCTTGTGTCCCCTCTTCTCTCCCGTCTAATGAACCCATTTGTTAGCAGATGGAAGCCACATGCTCCAAAGAACCAACTCAATGCTCAACAACACCTCGTGTTGCACCTTTAAGCCATTTTTTTGCCTCTTTCCTCCCTTTTTTATTATACGGGTTTTTCTTTTCAAAAACCCCTATTATTATTCTTAAGATTTTTTTTTCCATAAAAAAAAAAAATTATATTTTTATTTTAAAAAAAAAAAAATTATGTTCATAATATTTTTTTAATATTGTAGTTTCGACGCTGTGTTTTAATGGAAGCGAAAATCTTTATAATGTTCGTCGGGTAGGTGGGGGTTTGGGGGATAACGATTTGTTAAAATGGCACCATATAAAAGAAAATTATGTTCTTTTATGAGATGAGAAATTATTTGCTAATTTGATTAGACCGTGCGAAAAGCAAAGGGTTGAGCGAGAGAGAGAGAGAGAGAGAGAGAGAGAGCATAGAGTCGAGTCGGAAATATTGACCAAGAAGGGTGTGGCACGACTCGGGTCATGGAATGGAAGATGGTTTGGGATGGAAGGGAAGGGTAGGGTAGGGTAGGGTGTGTGTGTATCTGTGTGAGAGTATGTGTGTTGTGACCTTGTTGTTGTTGTTGTTGAAAGTGAATTTGAACAATTTAGTGTCGGTCTAAATCTTCTCATAAACAATTAAATTGAGCGTGAAATTTGGATTAAGCCCTGGCTGGGACAAGTAATTCCAGTCCAATTAGGAAATAAGCCGACAGTTTTGGGCGAAAATAGCAATGGGCTAATTGTACGTTGGAGACGCGCACTAGAACGCGACTGCCAACGGCAAGTTGCTGAGAAATTAATATGTGACCAACATAAATTTTTTCCCTGTCTCATTGCTTTAGCGAATGAAAATTTTTTTCATTCGACCGAGGATGCATAAACATCTCATTTAAAACAATGTGCACTCGACTGACTCCATTCAAATGTAATTTTGTTGGCGCATTTTTGGTTCCCACTTCTCGCAAAAGTGTTTAATTACAGGTTAAGGATTATTTAATGCACCGGCTGTTTTGTCGCTGTTGTTTCTTTCTTATTATAACGGTAAAAATTTCTTTTTAAAACTCGACGTTTTATTTTTTCCCCTTTTTACGACTTTTAATTTGTTTTGTTTATGAAGCAAGTGGATTAATGGAAAGAGGGGGAAGCTTTAGAGAATTAACAACTCACTTTGTTTTTACTTTTTTACTTTTTTCAATTTCGATTTTATATGTGTTTTGCGCGTGTGCAAATCAATTGTATACGACCGACTGTGCTAATTGGCTGTGTTTGGTTGCAGCTGCACTTGACAAGTCAAATATCAGCAACGTGAAATAACGAGTCTTTTGACTATAGGTGCAAGGCCAGATTATGGTCGAATTAAGAGGTTAAACACATAAGACTCCCGAGTGGTCAAGCTTCGCCTCGACCTCTCCCATGTTAGTGGACATCGGCTCTTTATTCCACGTGTGTTGCAATTGAAAAACCTCTTCCCCATCAATTTTAACTTTTCCCCCCATCATACATACCCTTTTCTTTCTTCTATTTGTTGTCGCATCCAGTCTGATGCGTGCTTCGGATAGAGATGGCCTCTTAATGCCTGTATAACCCCTTCCTTTCCTCTATATATATATTTTTTCCTTTTTACCCCCTTACACAAACGCGTGCCTCGTGTGCGGCTAGGGGTAATATTTCACTAGATTTTGAATGAGGACCTTAATAACAAGAGACTATCAGAGGCTCGTAAATTGCTGGATTCTTTTCTTCTCTCCAAAAGCCAGTTGTGAAAAGCAAAGGGTTTTTCTCCTCTACTCTCCTCTCCCTCCCTCCAATTTCGTATTCAATCTTGTATGTAACGAGGACCTCACGCAAAACTCGCCTTTGACGATAATTTCTGACAGTATTATTATTATTTATGTAAATATTTAAATATTCGAGACATTTTTCTATAAAGATTCTAGGTAAATTACTGCCCCCTTGGCCCTTCTGGTTCGGCTTTATACGGGACATCCTCCGGTTGCATCTGGTGACCCACATCCCTCGTTTCAATCCTTTGACAAATCCGTAGGTTTTAAAAGAAAGGAAGGAGGGAGGGAGACATTTTTGTTCTATGCATTCATTCACATAATCACTGTATTTATCTCGATTTTTATGTGGATTAGATGAGATACGGTGATGAGGAACCGTTTTTCCAGACCGGTAATACTCTAGGGTTAGGGTTCTGGGAGGGTATGCTGAACTGAAAGATGGGAGGGGACGAGGTCACGTGTGCGTCTTTTCACTTCATACCTGACTGGACGCCTTGCACGCGACGCTATTGTGCGTGCTCACCGTGTCCCCCTTACCTTCTGGCGAGGGGTTTCCCTGGATAATTCCTAGTTCGGCTGATGTAACATATTTAATTTTGGTTTTTTACAAGAAAAAAAACGTCGGTTTTGTTGTTGTTGTTGTCTTGTTTGTTTGGTATTCGATTAGCAATGTTGGCACGGTGTAAATGTTTTCAGTTTGTTTTTTCGTCCGTTAAAAGGTGTACTCTTGGGCATTTTATGTGTGTGTGAAAGGTGGTAGTGAGCAGTGGCCAGTCCCCCGCGCTCCATTCTTCAGTGGAGGTCCTTTCAGGCGAGAACAAAGCCGCCACTTGAGGGTTGTTTGCTGTCACAGAGAACCAGGATTAGTCTGAGCTATCTGGCCATCACTTCGCCTGAACGGGGTATTAGCTCTTTCTCTTTTCCCTTCTCTTCTCCTTTCTATACTTACTTAACTAAGGAACGACGAAAAATGGACCTAATATATTTTATAACAGACTTTATTTTATTTATTTATTTATTTCATTATTTATTTACTACAGTATGGTAAAAAAAAATTTAAAAAAAATTCTGAAATTGGATTTGTAGATAAATAAAAAGAAAAAAATGGGGGGAAGAAATGTTGTGAAATTAAGTAGATGAGATTAAGAAAAGTTTTGGAGATTGTCGTGAAGGGTGTGTTCGGTGCGAAGTTTTGAGCGTGCGTTTCTTGTCGCAGTTAAGTACAGACATCAGTCTTTTGTAGGGGGCGACTAATTTAAGTGCAGTGAACTTAGTTTCTCATCAGCTTAAAACTACCTTTCAATTAAAAGTATTAATTGCATGAGTGAATCCGCCTTGGCTCGCTCGTCTCGCGTTCCGACAATTAAGCTCACCTTAAATTCCATGTGCTCGTGAAATATATTCGTCGCCTCCCTCCCGCCCTCCTTTTCTCCATCCCCGCCTCACTTGTAATGGTATTTGGATTTTGCGACGATGGCAAAGCTCTGCTGCTGTCACTTAAAATCGGCGCATGTGTGAAATGCTCGCCCTCATCAGTGTCTTTCTTTTAATTGGATCATAACCTAAGTGCTCGACTCATTATCCTTTCCTAAAGAGCGCAGCATCGCGCAAGAAATGTTGGACAAAACAACTTTTGACAACCGAATTTGTTCCCATTATTTTCATTACTTTCTTTTCTCTCTCATCTTTTCATGTTCCCACTTTTTTCTCCCTTTTAATTCCAACATTTAAGCATCAATTCGTTTCAAAAGCTCGTATTTTATTTGCTAAAACGCTTTTGGCAGTTAAATTTAACTTCGTTTAATTTTTTTTCTTCTTTTTAATTTTATCAAATTTCCAAGCAGCTAGACATAACTTCTTTTTTTATTATGTCCGAATCGATTTTTATTATTCACGATAAAATCTTACAGACTTAGACCAAATATATTTTATCATCAGAAAAAAAATTTTTGGTATATAAGCAGCAGTATGACTGTAAAACGATATGACGTCATTAATATCCAATGACCATTTGGATGATAATAAAAAAATGTTATACTTTGGGTCTACGACCTTTTAAATAATTTTTTTTTTTATTTTTAATTTTTAAATTACTAAGATGTGAATTGAGGACAAGACCATAAACTTGGTTTTTAAGAGCATCCGGTTGAGTGGATGAATGAAAAGAATTGATGAAAAGTGATTCAAAGGCGACGTTTAATAAATTCAAATAGAGAGATTGAAGAGAAGAGAGAGAGATGAGAATGAGCATATATATAGGGAACGAAAGATATGTATATTTAAATTGATCATGAAACGAAACGCTTTTTCTCCGCTTTGATTCATTTCAGTTTAATTCAATGTGTCGTTTTGGATTGACACGAGCCGATTCTAATCGAATCTGGTCGTTCTCCCTCTCTCCCTCCCTCCTCCCTCTCGTCGTTGGTTTGGGCGAGTGAATATTGAACAGCAAAAGAGAGGACAATTGGACGACATGATGACAATTTGATAGTTGTCACCAATTCGTAAAACTCCCTTCATATCGACATGCGAAACGTGGAAATGTTAAACGCGTCGTCACATCACTTAGCTCTTTGCATATACTCACTCACTCACTATACTCCGTTTCTAAGATTCGAGAGCTTCGTCTTATCCTATTTTGCTCTTTTTTTCTTCTACTTTGAAGAAACGTCTTTTAAAACCAAGATGAGATCTGTGTCATTTTGTTTGAAAAGATATTCGAATCTGATGAAACTTCCATTTTGCGGGCGTCTCGCACGCGATGCTCCCAGGTGTCTAAACTGATGGGGTGAGATTAAGATGTTGATCCAATATCCCATTTTGCAAGAAGACGTTCGATGTTGGGTCGAGATGAGGAGAAGCGATCTTCCTATTCAATAACGGACCTTATTTTTTACCTTTTGTGCAACGCGCGCTGCGGGCATTCATTCATTCATTCACTTTTCTTTTCTTTCCTTTCTCTTTTGTGCTGTGTTGTATATACCGTTACCTGGCGGTCTGTGCGAGGCATGAGGGGTTCGTTTTGTGGTTCCCGCCACGCACTTTTGATCCAAGGGTCCTTTTCCCAGCTGTTTCCTATTTAATACGAGATGAGGGCGCCCACATTTATTGATTGTTAGTGGATGGTCATTACAAATTTCGATCTTTGAATCAAATCCTGCGTTTCTCAACGCTTTGTTTGGGTTTTAAGAGTGTGGAAAGGATGAGAAATATTTAAAATTTTGGTTTTAATTTGAATTTTAGACGATGTAATTATCGAATAAATTATTTATCAACCCGCGAAATCGAGTTTTGGCTAGAAAAAGCGCCTTAACTATACATTATTCATTATGTAAACACCATAATTCCCTATTGTGTTTAACGTGAATTTGATGAATAACAAAATTTAAACTGAATTTCTACACTTTTCAAAGGAAAGGATATATAGCAAAGACGATTTCTTCTTCTTTTTTTTGATGTTATCATCATTTTCTGATAAGATTTCTTTCCAATTCAGCATTGGAGTGAGTGTGTCACTCCCAAAGGTGTTCCGAACGGTGATTGAAGTCCACAGTCGGTCGGTCGGCATGGCGAATGTTCTTTGACGGAGCGAGTTGAGCTGAGTAAACAGCTGTGGCTCCCTCTTTTGTCCCTTTTCTATTTTTTCATCCCACTTGTGTTTGGAGAACAACAAACAGACCCAGCATCACCTGGATGGAATGGACGGAGTATATCCAACCACGCGTCGCCTCCCTCTCTCTCTCTCTCTCGCATCTCAGGTGGCAACTTCCTCTTTCTCGCAGCAGTCCCTTTTGCAAATTACCCAAAGTCTGCCTACCTCTCTCTCTTGGCACATGATAGGCTTAATAAATTTCTCCATGCGGGAAATTAAATCTTTCTCAGTCCTTTCTTTAGTAACGGGATCTGGAAAATAAGAAAGGAAGAAAGAAAAAAAAATTTCTCTTATAAATTAACATTCCCTGAACTAAGGTTTTGTTTTAATAGAAATTCTTTGCTTTACAATTTAAAAAGATTTATTACAACGAGAAAGACACTCGTGAAAAAGATGGGGGAGAGAAAAAAAATCCTAAAGGTATCGAAATGAAAATTTGAATATTTCGGTGATAGGATTTTTTTCTCTTCTTATTCTTCATCTCTTTTATACTCTTGACTTTGTTATTCTCTTTATGATTGATAAAAGAGGAGATTAAGTTGAGATATATTGATGCGTTTAAATGAAAACGGTGATCGTCTCAGTTGTGGCAATTTATAACGGTAAATGGGTGGAACTGTTTAATGCGAGAAGCAAATTAATCAGTTTGTTTTTGTTTGTGCGCAGTCTCGTTAAAACAAGGATATAATAATGTTTTAAACATTAACTCAAAACAAATGACGCTTGAAACATTTTTTTTTATTTTTTTATTTTTCAAATTTATTTAATGAATCAGTCACTGGAAGAACAGAGGAAAAAAATAAAATAATTAGATTGTAACTAAACCTTTCGTTTTTTTTTGTTATATGTATGTGTGAGTGGAAGAGCAGGGATTTTTACCTTTTGATGAAAGCGCCATCTCGAGTTTTGTTTGTATTTGTGCGTCATCCGTTTTATGTTTGGCGATTGAATTTCTGACCACTTTTATCCGGGTCCCCGTTGTGAATGAACAGGTGAAGATTGGCGGATGAGTGACCCCCAAACAGCCTGGGTTTTGAGTTGCGTTTACTCAGTGGTCGGTCGTCTAGGAACTCGAATCCTCTTGAGTGCCACACGTGCCCACTCGACTCGCTCAGTTCCAAAGAGCCGTTCTACACACACACACGCAGACGCACACACACACACCCACACTATCCTTTCATTTAAAAAAAAAATACTCGACTTCGATCTCTCAAGAAGAATTTTTTCCCGTTTTCTTTACTTTTTATTTAGCTTGACGAATGTCACATCACAATCGACCGAGGTTAAATTGACAAAAGGAAAACTTGAAGTGTGTCGAATCTATTTACACAATAGAAAAACTAGAGACTTTTTTAAAATTTTAAAAATAAAAATGTAAAATTTGTAATTTGTTTCATTTTCATTAAAAGAAGAGCAAAAGGTAATATTAGAGACGGTTTATGTTTCCCCTCCCTTTTGGCGGAATTCGGTTGTTCCTCGTGGGACTTTCGGTGGGTTTTCTTTTGTGCGCGCGTGACAGCTTGAGTGAAGTTGGTTTGCATTGGGCGGCCAGCGTAGGGGTCGAGGCTCTCACCTCGTCCGGTGAATGCTGCGAGCCACGCGCCATGCGTCGAGGGGATGCACGGCAGTGAGCACACACAATGGGCGTGGAGGGAGATCGGGCCGCTTTGTGTGTTCCCAGGTGAAGGGAGAAAGGTAAAAAGGGGAGGACCCTTCATCTGCCTCCCTCTCTCTCTGCCTCTCTCTTCCTCTACTCTCACTCTCTCTATACCTTGATGGTTTGAACCAATCTAACGATGGACCACTGGCTCATTTCCATTTGAAACGTTCACCGATGGCAGATAATGGTTTCTATCCCTCTATGTGAATCGACATCACCGAAGGATAAGGCAAAGGAAAAGAGAGTTTGGGGAAGGGTGGTGCAACGGGCATAATGCGATGCGCGTGTGGACATGGACCATAAACCAAATCTTATAATACTCTCATTTTCCTGTGTAATTTTTGTCTGGGAATGGAATATGTGAGTGATGCCTGTATGAAGTATAAAGGAAATTAATAAATTATACAAGATTCACGTTAATTGGGCCTCAGTGGACCGTCAAGAACACTTTGGACCAATTAAGTGACTGAGTGGCTGGTCCAATTAACCAAAGTTTATCTCAAAGAGCTAACGTCGGTAGCACAAAGGGTGAAAAAGAGTAAAGTTTTCCCTTGTCACCTTGGCAGAGTCTGAAGTTTTACGAAATTAAATGGAAAAAAACAATTGCAACACTATTTATAATGTAACGTTCAGTAAATACGTTACAACCCACATGCCATACGTGACTTCAATGATCACACATTACTCTGTGAATCTGTGACGACTGATGTCACTGTCCCGATTAAACGGCTTTATGGACCAAATAAGCGAAGTAGATTCATTTTAATTCTCGATTTATTTCGTTCTTCGAGATTTGGTCAAATAAGCGGCTAATATGGTCCGATTATCAGTTATAATCCAATTATCCGGAACTTGTACCTATTATAAATTATTCGGTAATTGGTCGGTAACTTGTGCCAGGTGTGTTTTCTTCATTAGGGGGATAGGGAAGTGACAATATACGAAAATGTTTCACTGCTACATATTCCGGCGCGCAACTTTCGCTCTTTGAATGGTGCGTCCACCCTCTCTTGGGGTTTCCCATAAGACCATTGTACGGGAACAAGAAACGAGCCCATTGCTCGGCAGCTGTTTAGCCAGGTGCTTTTATTTGTATGATTTTTAATCATTTTCCTATTGTGTTGGCATGTTTTTATATGCGGAAAAAAGGTTAATGATTTAGCAATATTTTGAATTTTTTCAGAACTCGGAAACTGTGCATGCGCGTGTACTTTAAATGATTGTGCGCGTTTGAAGAAAGAAAAAGGGGAAATTAAAATTTTTTAAAGATTGTTGAAAGTGAAAAAAAAGGTTGTAAGCACTTGTGCATCTGTGTGTTGCGCAGTAAATTCCATTTTAAGTAGCAGATAATTTGCTGGCAACAAAATTCAGTGTACAGGTTAAGTGTTGGTGAAAAGTGCAGCAAATGAATGCTGCCACGCACTATATAATAACACATTTAACCAAATGGAAACCTCTTTCTCGTACCCCCTGAGCTTTCTTTGTGTCATGCACGCGCCAGGAGCAATTACCTTCATTGCATAATAACTATCTCAAAAGCCCCGGAGAGAGAGAAAGAGGAGGGAACAGCTCCGTGTGTAAGTTAAAATCCCATGAAAACGGTTGCTAACATGTGAGCTGAGCAGCAACACATTTCGCTTATAGGCTGGGATTGCCACGTTTTACATAATACACATCTGGCACACAAACCTAACATTAGTTTTTATTTACGAGTTGAATATTAGTCTTGAGTAGGATTTCATTTACATGATAATACGAGTTGAATTTGCTGCTTTCAATTTTTTTTTCATACATATATATTTTTAAGTGTGTGAATTAATTTGTTAATTTTTTTTTACCCTGTACGTGTGTGTTAATTTTCTTTTTCTTTTTATTTGCAGGTAAGAAAATTTTATATTAAGCGCGCTCTAGGAAGAGATGCTGGGATTAAAGGTTGGATTTTTTTTTTTGATTTGTATATTTTGGTTTTATTGGGCAAAATTTTGAAATTCTTCGTTAAAAAACATTGTAAATACATATACATCAACTCGATGTTGTAACGAGGGCGTGAAAAAGTTAAAAGGTATGCAGCTTTTCCTTATCAAAGCCCCACTTGTTTTATACAAGGCAAGACGAAGTTAAAACTCAAAAGGAACTTGACCACGCTCCCTATAATAATGAAGTCTTTGTTCGAAAAACTCTCGCGAGGGGAGAAAACGTGTAAATAAAAGAAGGAGAAAAAAAACATGAAAAAATTATGACTTATAAAGAATAAGGAAACTATTTATTTTTTACGTTTTACGCCTTTTCATCGCATGAAAAGTGTCGTAGTTTTTTTATTGGAGGCCATCTGTGACTCCGGATCAGGTGGCAGCGTCATTAACGAAACGCGAATCACCTTTTTGGCCTCGAGGATCCTTGTTTACGCAGACACGTAAACACGCAAAGAGGGCGTCTAATTCCATGGATCGAGGGGTGATGGGTTGAAAAATTGGCCCGTGTCCAGCGTTCGTTTTTCGAGTAAATATCGGTGGGACCAATCAAACGGGATTCGTGTTTTTCAAACCCACCTTTTTATCGCTCACCTGTCAGACAAAAGTGATGTCTATGGTCGGCGTGATTAGTTCCTCCACCCTCGAGCAATGTGGTGATTGGATCTCCATGTTGATGACTCCTCCTATTGTTTCCCCACGACTCACCTGTCCATCCGGGGGCGGGAGTGCAGGTTCGGCTACTGCTATACGGAGTACTTGTTGGCGATGAATGTTTTAATGGGTTGGCTGAGAGCTGTTGCTGACACTTTTCATTCATCTCTCGTTTGTACATTAAAAGGGATGTTAAAGCGCTTGCCAACAACATGTTTGACGACTGGTTAGCCAAAACTTCAGTCTGCGTTTTCCACCATCGAGATTTATACTTCATTAAACATGTTCCCAAGACACATGTGAAACGCGTTAATTTTTCACGATTTAAATAATAATTTTATGTAACGAATTTACATTATTTTATTCGAGTTTAAAGAAGAGTCCCGTGTGTAGTGAATAAAAAAGAAAAACACTGAAATAGAGCTGTAAAACTTTTTTATGGTGTTTATTTTCTATTTTCTACTTTATACTTTTAAATGAGAAATTATGAGAAATAAAACAAAAAAAAATTAAAATAATTTCGACCCTTATTAGGTGCAAAATATAATTCTCGGCAGTACGGTTTTGTTTAATGAGCCCACTTAAAATATAATCAGGTTGAAGCGCCGTGGTGTGTAAAGAGTTGGAGCCTTTGAGGCAAAGAATGTAGTGGGTTGATGGCACGTGCAGAATCTCAGTGATCCTTGTTGCTCTTAATTGTGGGAGAGGTTTCCTTGTGATGGATCCGACGCCCTCTCTTATCATGGCGAGGAGCGTTGGCATGTGGTGCGCAAAAGAAGAAGAAGAAGCAGCAAGAGAGAAAGAGCGAGAGAGAGAGAGAACAGGGGGGTATGGGGGAGGTGAGGGAGGGTTCACATTCCCAAACTAAGGGAAGTCTCGGCTTGTCAGGGGTTTCCGCTTTGCCACAGGCCAAGCAGAAGGTAGTACAGGAAACCTGCGCCAATGTCGATGCCCTGCTCTGGCGCCAGATAAGCGACGCCACCCCACTCTCTCCCTTTCTCCACTTTCTCCACCTACACCTCCTCTGCGCCGACCTTTTGGGTGGACATCTCCACGAGTCGGTGTGCTGTTGTCAACATCTGTTGATAAGTGGCTGAGAAGTCCCTCGTGTGACTCCATGTAAATGCAAGGAATTTTTCTTTGTGTGTTGTGTGTTGTATGTATATATGGATGTTTGGGAAACGAGTGGAATAAAACTCACCGTGTGCACACATCACATACACACGTGAAAGGATGTTGCAATGAAGCTATAAAAAATTATTTTGAGTTGAAGATAAAAAAGAAAGGAGGCAGGAGGTAGAGGTAGAGAGAGTGAGTGGAGAAGAAAAAAAAGATTTCCTTTGTACGTCGGTTAAGTTAAGTTTGGAACGCAATCTCAAAGGTATTGCCAAGGTGAGTCATAGATAAGAAAGTATAAAAATAAACTTTTCTGCGCATTCTTTCTGCACCTGAAAAACGACACCTCTAACGCCGACCGAATGGCGCTGTCTTCATCCGTGTTTTTTTTGCCATATTTTAAGAAAAGGGGGCTGTTAAATCTATAAATACCGATGGTCTCTTGAACTGATGAAACAATGAATAGCCTGGTGGGCACACATTGCCAAATTGGCCTTGGCATCTCGGGCAGAGAGAGAGAGACAACGGTCCAGGTAACGCCTTACAGACCCCCCTCTAGTGAAATATGAGGGTACACATTTGGCAGATATTTTTAACTTTTTTGCCACACACATAAAGTTACTCGTGTTGATTTTTTTTCTTTTTTTAGGAAAAAGGAAGGTGGGAGCTAGAGGGTCATACATGTTTATTTTGTTTATCTTTCGGCAAAAAATAAAATAAAAGTAATGGAAACTTGGAAGAAATTAAGGTTGATGTTGTAGGAATTGGGCCAATTTCTCGTTATGTACACGATGATGATGATGATATTTGGGTCAGTTGATGAAATACGATTCTCTTATTTACGAAAATACTTCATTTTTATCTCTTAATTTCATCTTTAAATGATTGATTACTCACATTTTGTTTGTTTTCTTCCGAGATTCGCGGGTCGAAAAGGGAAAAAATAATAATAAAGGATCGATTTATTATATTTTCTCATGTCGAACTTTATTTTTTCCTTTCCTCCTACGTACTAAATTGACAGTGTTGCAATTATGATGCAGTGAGGTGGAGTTATTTGCATGGTGTGCAAATGCGGTGATTATTTCACTTGTTTTGCAGACAGACAGCAGAAATGAATGCAGATGGGTGGTGGCGGGTTGGCGAGTGGGATTTGGTCTCGGTGTGTGCGACTATACGGCTTCTCTTTTAATTGAATTCCCTCGCTCTATTTCTCTTTCCTTTCTCTCTCTCTCGTTCGGAGTTTTAATTAGTGGCCAGGATGCTAGTGTCATTAAATCACAGGTTCACAATCAGACCGTCCCCCACTCCCACCCCCCACTCCCCTCTTTCCTTCGCCACCCCCTCCTTGTCTCTCTCTCTCTCTCTTCTCTTTGACGCCGTGTGCAAATTAAATTGTTTACTAATGTGATATATGCGAACGACTGGGATAAATACAAATGGCTGTCATTACACTGCCAACAGGCGCCACTCTGGGCGGAAAGACAGGAGCAGAATGGCAAATTGCAGCCGTAAAAAGCCCCCCTCCTCTTTCATAGTGGTGACTGTTCAACCCTTTCTTGAGGAAATGGAGGCCGATTTAAGGTGATTACTGTACTTCACAATAGAAGAAAAGCACGTCAATCAACGCACTTTGCCTTCTCGACTGCTAATAAGGTGTGCGAGCACCTCGTTTCTATACAAAATGGCTCGTCCACTTGAATTTTAAGTCTCCATTTTATTTCATTTGTCCCATAGACGGTAGTTCGTACGAGCGTGGATTTTTCCATTTTTTAACGCGCGTCGTCGTGTTGTAATTTTTTTATGTGATGTCAGCAAAGAGGATTCCGCATTGTAAGATTGCAGTGGAAATTGATCTATAAATGGGCATTTAGTTTGAACTGTTTTCTCTTCAATTTGATGTTCATCAAGCTGTAGGTGATTGTCCTTGTGAGAGGAAACCAAAGTGCCATTAACCGACTCTTCTCGGTTTTTTTTTCTTCTTTTTGCTCCTCCAAGACGATGTGTGAGAGTTAAAGATGCTGCACCTCTTGCATTCAAGTGGGTTCAATTCCCGTAATACCCATTCCGTGCCATGTAAATGGTCAGGTGTTGAAGGAGATTCCTCCACTCGATTGAATTTGCGGTGGATTGCTTCATTTATTAAAAAAAATCACCAAAACCGCTTTTAGTGGATTACAAGAAAAGAAGGAGGAGAAAAAAAAAATGGTCACTGTATGGACATTGGTTTATTTAAAAACGCGTTTGTTGTTTAACGGCCCCTACGACAGATGGCGCACTCCCGTTCAAGGTTGGTTAGGGACAAAAGGACTTAGCCCGGTGTGAGATGCAGGTATAAAACGCGAGTAGCAAATCACAATTTAAGAGGGGCGAGGGGTGGGCGAATGGAGCACCTTGTCGACAGATGGGATCGTAAGAAGAGAATTCATTCATCGTCGATTGGATTCCCGTTGTGGAACCCTCTATACCCTCTCTCCTCTTTTCTTCCTTCCATTTCCTCTTTCACTTCTATATATTCATAGTTCATACGGCGTGTGTTTTGAATAGAGGAATAAAGTATTAGTGGACATTGTATACATGTAGAAAGCGATAGAGTTGGGGGTTTGTATATTGTATATATATGTATATATGTACGTATATATATAAAATGTATAAGGAGCGAGGATTTTGACGCTGAACGTTTAGTCACGGGACATTTGGTTTCACCCCTTTGACGATCAAGTCAATAGGAGTCCCATCAGGCTATGAATGGCGGCGCTATGGCTTCTCCCTGTCACGACAACTTACACGGTCTGTCATGTCAATAAGGAGTTTCTGTAGAACATTCTCAATGGTGTGTGACATCATTGACACCGAGACGGCGGCGGAGGTGTGCGAGTGTTGTCGAAAAGGGAAAAATTGAAACGTTTTCTATATATAAGGGGATTTATATTTCTCTATTTTTTACATTTTTTCGTTTTGATGGGAGAGGGATTTTGTGCTGAAATTGAAGAATATTTGCCGTAGTAAATTTATTTAGTGGAGAATGAGGTGGCGGTTGTGTGGGATCTGGTTAAGGTGAGTAGTGTGTTGGATGCTGATGAAACGGCGGTGAGGGTTTCTCGAGTGAAGGTGGATTGTTCTGATGGTGAGGTCGTTGGGAGGCAAATTTCGTTGGCAGCAGGTGCGCCGTCGGTGCGTTTTACGAGGCGCCTGCCGAACTTTACGATCCCATCAGCCGCCGTTGGGCTGACGAGCGACGACGCTGGTACCGAGGTGAAAATTGTTTTAAGCAACTCGAGGGGGCAAATTTTTCGGAGGAGGAAGAGGGTAAAGTGGAGGGCAGAATGAGAGAAGAAGGTTGGGTGGGACGTGGGAGAAGAGGGAGAAGGGAGAGGGAAAGAGACTCGTTCGTTTTTCAATGTATGGGATTTTCTTCACCTTACCTCAATTTGAGCTCCACTTTGAACACCGAGCTTTATTTTTTCCTGGGAATAAAAAAAAAGCAGTCGGGGGAAATCACATTAAATTTTAAACTTGTATGAATTTCAGAGATTTATTGAATATATACTCTTGTATTTATATTTTATTTAATTTTGCGAGTGTATTTATCAGCGAAGAACATTTATTTCGATCGTTTCGCTTTTATTTGTGAACGTGACTTAGTCTCGATTTACCAATTGCGAATTGTTGATTTCTCCTTTAGTCAATATTTGATTTTCCCTTCCTTTTTCTTTGATGAATACAAACGCAAATGGAATTGTCCCATTTGTTCAATGCCCTAGTTTAATTTTATTTCTATTTTTGGGTTTCGTCCATAAATTGTTTTTGCCTCGTGTAAACACGACATTGCTACTAAAGTGCTGATTTTCCATGACGTAGTTCAAATTCCACACATTTCAACCATAACCTCAAAATCCCTGGTGACACAATTAAACGACACGAACCGGAAGTTACATATTTTATTTTTGGTAAAAAAAAATTCATATGGTATGGTTATTCGGTTTCAATTTATTCTTGGTTAACATACCGTTTCCCTTCTGTCCCTCTCTCTTTCTCTCTTTTCTTCCCCTGGTGGCGTATGTCATTTGTGGCATCTTTCCCTTTAGCCGCAGTTTCTCTTGTGCGCTTTCACAGGGGCATCCGAGCAGGGGAAACGCGGCAACGTTGCACAATACGCGGGTTGCCGAGAACGTGATTTGCTTAAAGATGCCGAGGTGCATGCACGGCACGTGCTACTGACACCCAAGTGTGCGTGGAGAGGGCACCGGCCTGTTTTCTGTGAAGTGCAAGCCATGATTGCAGGTTAATGGATCTGGAGCTGTTCATCCTCCCTCTGAATTGTGCCCCGACTCACTAATTTTTTTTTGTCTTTTAGCACCTAATATTCATTTATTTAAATAAATAAATAATAGAGAAAGAAAAAAATGTAATTTACTCGTCGAAACACTTCCTCGAGAAGAACTAACACTGCGAAAATGATAACAAGATTTAATCTTGTGTTCTTTTTTGTCGTAAAAGAGTGGAGGGAGAGAGAGGAGGGAGGAGGGTTGGGCGCGGGAAAGCCCAAATCTGAGTCGCGTGTGCTGCACGTGCTTCCATCAGACCGGTTTGGCTCGTGGGGAAGGTAGAGCCCGAGAGTAAAGGGACCCACTACACCTGGGGCTACCTTTTGTCATGTTGATGGCCCATTGAGAGTCGGGGAAATGAAGGGAGGTGATTTTTAAGCCTCTCTGCCCTCTTTTATCGAGTCAACAGCGCTGACATCTGGTGCCGGTGACGTCACAGAATGAACTGCACTCATTAAGTATAACGCGACTCACCTGGCACCCGATCCTTTCACGCACGAATTAAGACAATAAACGTGTCAAAAATGACGTCTTTTCACTTTTATTTATTGTTTGTTGCAACTGTCCCGTCTTCGGACACAATATAAAAAGGTTGGAAGGAATTTTTTTTTCTTTCTTTGTCGCGTGTGTGTTGTTTATATGCAGTGGCTAGTTTAGGCAAAAGTGGTGTATGGGCTTTTTACACGTCGGAAAAGGGGAAAAGGGGCTGTCAACTCCCGTTAGACGAAGTGACAATAGATACCCGCATCCGGGCTGTAGACACAAAGAAAGTAATGGACTCGTTCCATCGAACTCACCTTCAATATAATAAGGGGGTGGACCTTCCCCCATTTCGTCTAAAAGGGTTGCCTTTCACTGGAGTGGAAGAGAGGGAGGGAGGGTGGATGAATAAAAAAAAAGGTGATGAAATAAGGGAAAAGGGAGTTGCACAGCCTCCCACTCACTCGGATCTGCATGTAAAATGAATTGGCTCGGACAATCGTGTCCATTTTTCTTTTCTTTTTTTCCATCTAAATAAAATTCACTCATGAATTCAATTTAAGGGATAATTGGTAGATGAAGGGGTTAAATGTTAATTAAAGGTTAGGGAGAAAATTCCTGTTGTCTTTTGTAATGAGAGAAAAGGGGTCGCTGAATTTGATGAATGCATTTGTTTGACAGTGCATGCAGAGCGTGTGTCCGTCTTGAGCGACGCGCGTTTCTCCCATTTTTTTTCTCCTCCCTGCGTGTCACACATGGGTTAAGAGTCTTTCTCTGTGTTTTTGACTTGCACGTGGTGCTTTGAAAAGCAAGTGTGAGGCTTGCCTTAGGTGGTGGTGGTCGGCGAATGAAGTAGCAAACAGTGGCCGGCTTAGAGGTCGAGTGTTGGGTCTGTCCAGCGGAGGGGCGAGGGTGGAGAAGGGGCTTAAGTCTTGCGGGGGTGGATGTGGTCTTTGTTCTGTCCTCTGATCTAGATGAATGATGCAGGTAGAGCCGCTGCCAAGAATGCATGTAATAGCCTTGGGATGGCCAATGGCAGAGAGAAAAGGAGGAGGGAGTATGTGGGCGGTGAAAAGAAACTCATGAGTCAGCAACTGGAACGGGGGTCCATAGACGAACACTTTGGCAATCTAGATTAATCACACAGATGGACTAAGGTGACTAGAAGCCGGCAAGAAAAAGAAGACCGAGTTGA
Organism: Geophilus flavus; assembly: GCA_034695885.1. Classification (NCBI taxonomy): domain Eukaryota; kingdom Metazoa; phylum Arthropoda; class Chilopoda; order Geophilomorpha; family Geophilidae; genus Geophilus; species Geophilus flavus. The sequence continues at coordinate 79,938 of JAQFZO010000002.1, forward strand.
TGGCCCTTTCTCCCTCTCTCTCTCGTTCTCTCTTGCGCTCGTCTCTCTCTCTCCCACACACCCCTTATGCATTCTGCGGGGTTTGTTGGCTGGAAAAAGCATTGGTCCGTGCACTTTGAAATCAACAAATCCGCATCGATCACTTTGTATAACTCACTACTTTCTCCGTTCGACCTAAAATGGAGAATTGTGTGAAATCAATTTTGTTATTTTTTTTTTTTATTTAAAGAAAAAATTTTCTTGTGCCTGATTTTCAATATGCATAATTTGTAAACAAAAAGTGTGTATATGCAAATGGTGCACAGGTTCTCTATATATATACACGTAACTGCTTCATGTATAATGATTGGGACTGAGTGGGACGCAGTAATGAGCAACGAGATGAAGATGATTAGGCGCCATTAGGGGTCGCTGTGTGAAAATGATTATCATCACAAAAGAGGAGTAATTTGGGCCGAACCAAGCCGTAGGATAAGCTTTCTCTGTCTATTTCTGCTGCACGATGAATAGAGATTCGGTTCTTTATCTTACGATGGGCTATACGGCCAAACCCTTTCCCATAAAGAAACACGGAACTCGGTATTTTAATTTTGCAAATTGCTCCAATGAATGTGGGGACAAGAAATTTTTTATCTCTTTGATTTGATCAGTTCCATAAGGTCGTGCGCGCCTTATCAAAATTGAAATTAGATATTTCCAAAGGGAATTGTGTAATTTAATTGAGTTAATAAGAAGGAATTGTAGTATTAAGAAATTTTAAAGCGTTATTAAACTTTTAGAATATATTTTAAAATATAATTTTTTATATTTTTATAAAAATTTTTTTTTTTTGTAAATGTTTCATGGTACGTAATGAGAATGTGTTTTCGATTTAAATATTTGACTTTTTAATTTTTTCTAAGAAAGGAACCTGTGTGTGCGTAATTTTATCTAATCAAATGATTGTGGACTTTGATGTTGTATGGAATGAATTGCAGATTGAGATTTAACAGAAGTGATAAGAAAAGTAGAAAAAGGTTTAAAAAGTATTTAATCCTGGTGAAGTTTCTAGGAAATGCAAATCAGGTTGGAGAGCGAAGAGAGACATCTATGTATCAAATCTTGTACTTTCAACCGGTTTTGATACGAGGAAACGAATGACACTTCCTTCTTTGATTTTTTTACTTTAAATCACACGATTTAAAAAATAAAAAAATCAACGAAGAATAGAAAAGTTTCTAAAACTAAAAAGTAAAAAGTTTAAAAAAAAAAAGAAACGAAGAAAAAAATGATGATCTCACCTTCTATAGCTCGAGGGAAATAAAGAAAAAATATCTCTTTGTAGGTGCCAATCAGACACCTCGACGACACCTTTTTAGACGAGGAACATCATTTTGCCCTTATATGGAAGATCAATAAAAATGGTTGGGTAATGGAAGTGTTGTTTGCTGATGGCTATCCTGGGGACACCGAGATCTGTTATCTTTCACGTTTAGGGATGAAAAATAAATCATATACCTTCAAAAGACAAAATAGCCTGAGATTTTTTTTTCTCGCACTTTAGGTTTATATAAAGATTTCATGTTTAATGTCAGTTATTTTTGACTGATTGATCGATAGCTCGAGGGTTTTGGTGTTATCTTTAAGGGGGCAGGTTGTTGAAGATGACTGTGCCCTTCATTTACTTATCATTTGCCTGTAGAAAGAGTTGGGATTGGTCACCTGGAAACACTCATTTCCCTCAATATCCCCCCGTATATATACATAACCCTTGAACTTTACTTTACTTTCGCTTCGGACGGACACAACACACAACAACACACCAACAGAACAGATCATCATCTCTAGAAAACTGTGAGTTTTATAAATTTTATTAATTTCTACTAGTATTTTTTTCCTTTACATTTTTTTTTTAAACATTTACGAACATTTTATTTGAAATATCACAAAAATGAGTGAAATAAGACACAATCTCGGTACAATATCAAATTTTTATTGCGATAGATATGGCTTAGGCCTAAAGCAAGGTGATTTTGTCGCGTCATTCCACTGCTGGAAAAGTTGATATGATCGAACGTCATTTGATTCATCCCTCAGTCAGGTGCCGGTTACCGAAAGCCGTTTTGTCTATCGGTGGAATTTTGAGCAATAAAATATAATGAGGGTTTTGCACACAGGCAAGGGCGGGCAGGCGCGCACAGATTGGCGTGAGTCATTTTTAGTTCACCTGAGGACAGTTGAGGGCGCACACTGCCACGCCAATCTCTCTCCCCCTTCCCTTTTGCCGCTTAAAAACACACATGAAACCCAGATGTGCACGTGTGGGAGGTAAAAACCCTGCACCTTCACCGAGGGAGGGTTGGGAGTAGGGGGATTAGTCACTCCAGTTGTAAGACGAGGCCCCAGGTTTAGAAATTTTCCCTTGCAACATCGAGCGCCCTCTCTCTCTCACCTCCCACGCACTCATCCACCCCGCTCGCTCTCAACTCAACCCCCATCCCTCCTTCTACTACCCCTGAGTCGACGTCCCGTGTCTCGTCTCTCTCTCTCTTTTTTTTCTCCTCCAGGGCCATGAATCACCCTCATCTGTTGAGGTTGGGCTCCACTTCCCTCTATACCTGGCTTTATTTATGATGTCAACCATTAAAAGTGACATCTCGTGAGGGAGGCGGTAAGCTGGATAAGCAACACTGATAAAACACTGAAAGCTTTGTTCTCTCGGCCTTAGTTGGCGAAGATTGTATTTTTATTTAGTGCAAAGTGTAGTTTGTCGTAATTGAGTAACGGTGGCCAAATTTTATTTTGGGGACAAAGATGCTTCTCGAGTGGACAAAGTCGTTTATTCGGGTTCAACGAGGTGTTTAAATTCCTTTTTATCGAATTATTTATTTTCTTTTTTACTGTTTATTTTTTTTTTGTGTGAAATGTCAGGTGGATTTTGGGGTTGGGTGAAAAAAGTCACGTGACGGTATGTGGTGCTGCCTCTTCATTGGAAGGAAACATGATAGGTACCACATCTGGCAGCAGGAGAAGAAAGGCAGCGTCCTAGTTGTGTCTGGTGACCACTCCTACCGAGGGAGAAAATAAAAAAAAAATAAAAGGGAGAAAATAAAAAAAAAGTTGAGTCGGTGTTTCAGGCGTGGCGAGTTTGAGAAATATAGTGTTTATGGGGTCTTGGCACGCCGAAATCGGGTTTAATTTATAAAGTTGGCAACGGACCTGTGGTCAGTTTAATTTAGAGGGCAAAGGTGTGCAAGTTTATAGTTGTGGTTAAGTGGTGTTTACCATGAGTATAAGTTAAGTTAGTAGCTCAGTTGCAGTTTGCTGCATGTGGCAGACATGAAATAGAAACCCCGACTCGGTTAAGGATCAAAGTAAGCGAGTCAAATGCAGCGTGACAGTAGCGTTGAACGTTCGGGCTCAGGTGCGATCGTTCTCCAGATAATGATTGTGGCCAAAGCACAAAGAGACAGTGAGGAAAGCGTATAATTAACGCCTCACCTGCCTCTTCATTCCATCGATTACAACGCAGGTGGAAGTGGAAGCAGTGCACGGATCGATTTAGACTCTCATAATCACCCAAAAGCCATCAACGGCTGCGTTTCCTACCATGTTTTTGACACTCCACTCCCCCAACTCTTTTTTTTTTTTTTTTTTAATAAAATACCTGAACCGACTGAACTTTTTTTTTTTTTTTTTACTGAGAGGAAACGAGGGAGGGCGTTGATGATCTCAGAGCGTCACCTGGTGCTGATTGAGCGTAGGTGGTAGAGTCGTTAAGGGGTAATTTTGTAGTGGTGTATAATGTCATTAATCATGCAATAAATCATGATTGGATCGAATCCGGAATACAATTTAAGGGATTAAAAATGGTGGGCGGGGGTATAGATGAATTTGTTTTGATGATATAATTAATTTACTCCTTTTTTTTTCATTATTATTATTAAACTGGGAGTGTTTCAAAATTGAAGTGGTTGTGTTTTTTTTTGATACGAAATTAATGTGTGGAGAAAATATTAAAAGGTAGAAGCAAATGTTTCTAGTAAAACGAAGGGGAAAAAACATTACATTTCCATAAATTAGGTTTGGAGAGACCTGAGCCTGCTTTTATATGAATTGCAGGCAACAAACTGTGTTTGCATTAGAAAGCGACGTAGAGGGAGTCATTTAGTGGAGTAAAAGCTGAAACACACCAACTGTGTCATACAGCTTCGTTTTTCAATTTAATTTCATTTCGTGCTCCATTTTGATTTAGCTTTTAGCGCACTTGAAATTATTGAAGTCGCTTTCAATTCCATGTTGCAACTACCAATTCTTTTTTAAGTTTCTTTTATTTCCTACGATTTTTCTTCTTCTTATTTTTTTCTTTTAGTTTGTTGTTGTTTGATACGCATTACCTGATATTCAACCCCCGGTCGACTGTTTATTGACACAGCCATGTGTTGGTGCACTTCAAGTTGGACTTCTTGTGGTTTTAGTAATTTTATTCTGTAACTAAAACGCAAGCAAACATTTCTTTTTTATATTTTTTTTAAAATTTTTATTTTTATTTTTTAACAACTAGAAGTAAAATAGAAAAAAATTCAGTTCTTTATTTAACTTTAAAATAAATTATTTATTTTTTCTGGGGCAATGTTGTTAATTTTTCAACTTCTTTTTATCCTGAGCGTGTACTATTTCAAAGAAATGTGGTCAAAGGTGAAGTATGTGTCTTTAATTGGCTGATTTATCATAAGTGTACATAAGGAAAAGTGAGAGGAGGCTTTAGATTGGCGCAGAGGTCGTCCGTTTGCCTCGTGCTTCGCATAAACCATTCAATTACTTTGTTATTTTCAACTTGGCCCACAAAGGGTTAATTGAAATATGCCCATGTTCTGCCATTTAAATTGTTGCGAGATAAGATGCATTTCTTCGTCAATTTACTACGTCGAAATAAAAATAAAAATAAAAATAAAACCTGTTAAAAAATTCAGTCCAAGCGAGAACTTAGTGAAGTATAAAACGTGAGAAATGAACACGATGAAAAGTCTAATAAAAAGGATGTGAAAATAAGGAAACATTTTATTTACGCGTTACATCATGAATTATAAACACGTGGGATTTTTTTTTTCTTTTTTTACCATTTTCGAGATTTAAGTGGTTCTAGCACACTTAAACTATTAATAGGCAAGGTGACATATAAAGAAGGAGTTAAAACCCATATTTCACCTGTCACCTGCGAGGTGTGCGCGCCATCCTTCATGCCAATGGCTGGGATAAAAAAGGGATTTAAGAGACGGAAGCAAAATAAAAAGAAATCTGTTTTCTGATGTTCGGATTTGACTGGAAATCGCGTGGTAAAGACGTAAGAGACGTAAGATTGCACCAAACCAGGAAACGGACGGCTAACCTGCACCACCGCAGACCGCATGATGGACGCGCATATAGACGTGGTCCGCAGAAATTTTTTTTTTCCTTTTTGCCTCACATCTTCTACTCCACCCTTCTCTATTCATCTCTCGCCAGTGTGGAGCCAGATCTTGTCTTTTATGCGCGATGGTTTCATTGGACGTGTCAGCATTTTCTCAACCCCCTTACCCTCTTTTTTTTTTCCTTTTCTTCTCAGCTGATCTCTTCTCATTGGTTTTTTTTTTTGGAGCACAGTTTTTTAGGTTTGAATGAGGCGTGCAGCCAAAATGATGGCACAGGATGGAGTCCAATTCACTTGGCGACCTCTTTCTTCAATTTCTATAACTGTAATGCACTGTTAAGATTTTTCTTTTTCTTTTTCTTTCTTTGCTACTCGGGGGTTTTGGGTTAATGGTAAAGTTTTAGTTTGTGGAAAAGTTTTTGAAATGAAACACGGTGGTTGACGGTATATATATAATAACATAAGGCAATCCAAAAGCTGGTGGATGCTTTTATTATTTATACCGAGTGTAGTGTGTGGGAGATAAATAACTTTGGCCTGTTGATTAATTCGCTTAGCACGCGACAAGAGACCAACACTTGTGACCGGTGGATGCTGGGTAGAAATCCGAGGTCAAACCTCGATAGGTCTTCGGGGACCAATGAGAAGACGCGTTTCCATGTGTGTACACGTCTGCTACCCCATCCCCTACCTTCATTTTCGTCCCCGCCACCTCTCCACGACTGCCCTTCCAACCACCTTAACGCTGTCATCCAATCACCGCGACGGATTTATGTCAAATTAGAGCTGGCCCATGTGCGCGAGTTGTGCTGTAGACTCCTTGATTCATGACGAGACCTCGTTTAATTGCATCCCAGGTTATGGCCCACATAAAATCTCAGGCCTGGCATCGGAGGCGAAGGGGCGACCTCCTACGCTTGGCCTTTGCCACCGAAGGGAGTGAGCGACCTCTTCACTTCTTCACTGCGAGCCAGTACGAGGCAATAGTGGATGCAATAGAACGCGTTGCTTATCGCTCCATCAGTCGTTTGTGCCAAAGTGTTAAGAGGTTGTTTGATGCTTCGCCGTATCTTTTCATTTCTTGATTGGGTTTCATCTTCTTTTCCTCTTTTTCCCACATCCCACACTCTCTCTTTTCTGCAAAGATGGAAGCGTCCCTCGTTAATCGAGTCTTTATTTATTGAAGACCGCGTGACAGCCAATTAACTCGTTAGAACGAATTCCTTGCATCATGGAGCATGAGAATAATAAAAGGAAATTTTTTTTCCTCCCCTCTCCTCTCCTCTTTCTCTCTCACACACACTCTCTCTTCTCTTCCCTTGTTTTATGATGATCTATCAAAAAAATTAAAAGTTAAATGATATTGTTTAAAATAAATTCGTGGAGGAAAATGAAAGAGAGAGAGATAAAAAAAATGGTATGTGGTGTCATTAATTTTAAAACTCGTCACTAGGAGGTGGCCATAGAAGGTTTTAAGTGAAAATACGACTGCCTGCGTGTTGACTGTATTTTTCGGTTTTTTATATTTTTATATTTGAGAAAAGTGTGGGGAAAATGCTATTTTCAAGTTGAGTTGAAACTACCTGGTTGCTATGTACGCAATGCCGGTGTGCAACGAGGAATTTGGTGGCACATAACACGCTCTCCGAGTTGGAGTTTGCTGGACCCTTATATTGATGGTTGGTGGCATGCCAACTATTCGGAGCGGCACAAAGTAGTGGATTTCCATAAAAGTCAGCAGCTTGCTGCACACCTGTGCAGGGTCGTTCCAAATGACGAAATAGCATCTCGTGTTTTCACCCCTCTCTTCTTTTTCTTGCTTCTTCGTCTTCTTTTCTTTTAAATTTAAAGCTTTCTATTTTTATTTTTTATCCTTTCCTTTCCTTTCTTTTCTTTTCTTGCGTAGTAACTTTAATTTTGAATATCGAAATTACACACACCCAGCTCCATATTTTTGATGAAGTAAAATGAAGTGAGCAAAAATCCACAGGGGTGTGAGTTTGCCGCCGTGTCTTCTAATTGAATCTGTTGGCAGATTAATGTACGCAGAACAAGTTGTAATCCCAAATTACAATTCTCTCCGGTTTTGATATTAATTTGGTCGGCGCTGTTCCGTTAAAAGGAAAGAGATGGAGAATGTGTAGAGGATATGGGTGCAAGTTGGTATAATCTGGGCCATCGGCACCACCAATTAAAGAGGATTTAGACAAAAGAGGGAACACCCCAATTGAAATGTGTGTGTATACCGTACGTAATGCGAAATTGCTCGCAGCGCCGCGTTGTTCACACAAATTAATGCATACGCGCTGCACATACAAATAAAATATATTAGAAGAAGAAAAAATATGATAGACTTTTATTGTATATAGTTTCCTATATGTCTATAGTATATATCGATTTTTCTTTTTACCCTCTTCTTTCACCGCTCGAGACCTCGTTCCTCGATAGAACTCGAGATCTTCCTACCCACCGGAAGTAATAAAGGAGTTTTGCGCAGGGCTTGCAGGACAAATTCAGGTGTAATGTGTAGTTGAGTTGTTCACTTCTTTTCTTGGCTTCGAGTCTTTCCCACCACAAGAAGAGTGGTTGTTGGATTTGTGGTCAGTGAATTTTGTCTTCTAGTGTGAGAGAAGAAAAAAAAATTGTAGGAATTTGATATTTTTTGTATGTACTAGTGGTTGATTACGTGGAGTTTAATGAATGGGCAAATTTGTTGGCATCAACAAGATTTTAGTGAGATTTGCAAAAGCTGAATCTGACAGTGAGATTTATTAAGGCATTCAAAACCGTTGCAGCATAGTTATTTTCAATTTTCCCCCTCTTTTTATGAAAACAATTCTGGAGTGGGTGAGAAGTGATTTTTTTTTCTCTTTTTCTTGTGTGTGCCTGTCATCTGGAGTTGAGTGCCTTCACTGACGCGCTTTTGCTCATGTTAGTAAACTCTGAGGGAGCGTGTAATTTTATAACAAGCCGTTAAGTGATAAAATCAGAGCCGGGGAAAATGAGAGAAAAACGTCTCTTCGTCTTTTGCTCGATCCATATTCTAGAGGGGAGAAAATTCTCTCTAACTGGTTTCAGTGCATTTGTTTTCCATATTGAGAAAGAAAAAAGCCAACTTCTTTCCTCGTGCAATTTTTCCATTAGCATGGAAATTGAGGGAAAGGAAACGGGAATTTCGTCGGTTTTGGCGTCACAATGTCGCCGGTATTAAGATTCGGTTCTGATTAATGGCTTGTGGGTGGATGGGTGGAAGGAAGAATGGTATAAGAGATTGGCGAGGGTTCCACGGAGGTTGATGTTCGGTGGTGGAGTCGGTTTCAACACGGGATTCCCTTTGGGACTCTTCATTTCCATTCTGATGGTGGTTGCAAATAATTCGCAAGAGAAATATGGAATGGACCGGGAAATTGGCATTTCCAATGTGGCAAAAGAATAATATTGACAGGTGCTGGAGGAGTTTTTAACAAATAAAAAATAAAAAAAAGTTTGAAAAAGTTTTTTCTAAGAAATAATAATAATAATATAGTAATAAAAAAATCGTTAATTTTCAATTTTTCTTGTTTTTACACGTTAATAATATAAATATTTATGTAGCGCAGAGCTGAAAAAGAGATGAGTGCGCCACAAAACTGGATTTTTGCCAGTTTAACCCTTTTGAACTTTTCGTCTCAGTTGTGTTTTTGATCCGATGCCAATTAACTCGTTTTGAGTAGCCAGTGTCAAAATAAGTCAGAGATGAAAATTTATCTTTTCATATTTTATACGGTACCGTCTTTATTTATTTATTTATTTATTTATTTATTTATTTATTTATTTTACTTTTCCAAAAAAAAAAAAAAAAAGGAAAAAGAAAATGGAAGTTTCCACATAACTTAAACGTGTGTGTGTGTGTGGTTAAATTCTTAGAGTATATACAGGGTACGAAGGCGAGTTAGTGCGAATTAAGAATTGAAATTTTCCTATTATTCCGGTTTAAGAGAAGCAATTTAAATGTACATTTGGTGCATTTTACTGCGTAATATTGGCCATGATAATTTGAAAGGGGGTTTTCAGTCGAGACTCGGTTACGGTGGATTGTGGTTGACACTTTGGGATTTGCTTTAACTTTTTATGAGTCGTAAAAATTGTGGACCACACATGCATTTTTGTTTTGTAGCTCAAGGAGAATTTAATCTCGGGCACAAAATAAAGTTTAAAAAAAAATTTCTCTCATTCATGTGTGAAACAAAACGATTCGGTATGAAGTGACGTGTATAAAGTGGATACTTTATTGAATGCGCATGCGCACACGCGGAAATCTGATGAGTCCATCGGAACTCGAGGGCACCTGTTTGTAGTTAAGAGACAATGGTCACTCTCCGCAAAGACACCGATTCGAGTGAGTCATATGTGCCGACAAGGAGGATTAGTTTATAGCGGTAAAAACTTGAATTTAACACCATAAAAGAATAAAAAAGTATAAAAAAAAAAGTTTGACACATGTTTGTCGTACATTGTGTGGGGTCCCCACATGGAAATTGTAAAAATTTTTAGAAAGATAACACGGAGGTGGACGGTCGGGCCTGATTGGGCGAGAAGGTAAAAGATAAGAATTTGTCTGGTGGTGGACAAAAGAGTAAGTGAACTGCTCCGAGTGACCTGTGGTCAGTGTGTAGTTGGGCAGGAGCAGTGGCCACTGTCTGATCGTACAAAGCCGCAGTGACCAGCGCTTGTTTTGTGTTTGCCTTTACCAGATTAATGCAGGTCAGTTTACTTACTCAGTCACTTTGTTTATTTTCATTAATTTTCCCGCGTGGAGAGAAAAAAATTTCAGTTTTAAACATATATTTTTTTAACGTGAAGGATTTCATCACCGAGGTCAAAATGTTTGAGGTTTTGACACCGGACTATGAAAGAGAGGGGAAGGAAGGGAAAGTAAAGTAAAGGGAAAGTGAAATCATAAATTAAACGAGATACAAAGACGTCTTTGATCAAACTGAGAATGAAGTATACTTGTATGATGAGGTGACGTGATGTGATGGCAAAGGTTTTCGAGTTGGTTTGGGATTTTGAGTCGAGAGTTGTTGGATGCACCTGTTTTTTTTTTTCTCTTCTTTCTTTTTTATTCCATGTGCGTTGAGTGTTGGCGTTTCTCAAACTTATTTTAGCCTTTGTACGAGGCGCGTGTTTTAAATGGAATAAGATATGGAAGGGCGGAAAGGGGAAGTGCATGGCCTCGTTCTGAATGCACAAGTTGAGATAAAACATCTTTTGCATCCTCGTGATGCAAAACGCCCTCGCTTTTGTGTCTTACGACTCTAGCACCTGTGCGCGGTGTTGTACTCTTCGTTCTGCCCTGTTTCGTTTCCTCCAAAATAAAGATGACAGACACTACACTTTTTTTTTCTTTTAACCTTTTTTTATTTTTTTATTTTCATCTTTCTTTTTTTTTCTTTCTTTTTAAAACGTGACATGGTTTCAGAATTTGCCATTCATTTCACTTTTTTTTTTCGTTGGAAAGATTTGTTGTGACAAAATTGAAAAGTTGTTGCTTTAGTGTAAGTTACGTGGTAGGAAAAAGATTTGAAAAATGTGACCAACATGGTGAAACGAAGGCTTGCATTTGCTGAGTGGACGTATTTATTTTTCACCATCATCAAGCCTTTTTCCTGTCCTATTTGGCTCGCAGCCAGGTGTTTTCACACCTTTTGGACGTGGCGTATTTGCCAATTGCACTTGGCTGGTGGAAGGTTCTGCTCGGTGCAGTTGCCTGTTAAAGCACCATCATGCTAGTAAATGTGCCTCTCGACCAATGGACCGTGACCAATCAGCTTCAGGTTCACATGTGTCTAGTTTCAAAGAGCAAAAAGTAAGGAGGACAAAAGGGAGAGAGAGAGAAGAAAAACAAGAAAAAAGGGAGAAATTAGACTCAGTTGTAATAAATACATCTCTTCGCTCCATTAGACGCGGTTAAGGAAAATCGAACTCGCTGCTTTCGTGTTACATTCCGTGGGTTTAAACCACCTGAGAAATCAAACGAGCCACAAAGTTTTGAGTGGCAACTACCCGTACACTCGTGAGAATCGAGTTTTTATTTTTAGGTTAAAGGTTTTAAATCTCTCGAGATTAGTTTTAGGAGGTGGATTTATTGATTTTTGGCAGCGTCTTTCCCAACTACACCTTCAATTTTTTCTCTCTCCCCTTACCTTTTTTTTGTGTGTATGTCTTCAGTTAACATATGACTATTGACAATCTGTCATAGAGATTTGTCTTTTTTTATTTCATTTTACGAGATCTTCGAAATTGGAGTTTATGGACAATTTTTTTTTCTTATACCCGTATTTTCATTTATTAAGTCGAAGTTTGATTTGTAAATTCCAAAAAATAATTTTTTTTGAATATTTTAATTTTATTATCATATTAAAAATACCCCATAAATTTTTCTCCTATCATGTGATTAAATTCTCACATTTAAGATTCTCATCGCATTTTACCCACCCAAAAAAAAAATTAAATACCAAAAAAAAATTTGGAAACAGCACAATAAAATTGAACCTATTTGTATTCAAGCAACCGTTTTATTTATAAGCAAAAATAAAATAAAAAAAATTAAATTTCTTAGTGGATATAATGTAATTGAATGAATGGTAAAAATAAGTTTTCTATCGCTTTCAATGCGAATTTTTACGATATTTTTTGTGAATGAAATGAGTGTATGTGAGGAATCTTTTCGAGTCGAGTTAATCGATGCTCCCGACAAAGGAAAACGAGGGTGTTTCGGTTGCGTACGGGAAAAGGGATGTTACGTGGGGGTGCATAAAAGGTATCACCAATAACGACATATGTATATTTTATCCCTCGCTCACAAAGTGTATCCACTATTTGGAGGCGGGATGAGAGTTGCCAAGCAACCGGGGAATTTGTGGGCCATCATTTAAAGCCCATCATTTTGCACGGACGCTGGTCGGTGGCGCTAGCGTCTGACGGCGAAGGATGGGTGAGGGGAGTCGTGTCTCTTCTTCCCCCTTTTTCTCTATCCTGTTATTTCTCTTCCCGCTCCAATGGCGTCACGCTCGACTGCCTATATTCAGATTTCGTTATAGAAGTACTTCATTTTAAACAAATGTTATAAGAGTTTTTTCTTTTTTTTTCTTTTTTTTAGTACACATCAAGTGTGTTGGCCATTGTGACTTGGGGGTTGTTGAAGAAGGGAGGGGGGAGATTGCTAAAGGCCTAGTGGGAATTGTCCAGTCAAGAGGCGATTTATGATCTAAGAAATTGATCACTTGTTTGCAGCAAGGCTGGAGATTAATTTAGAATCAATGACAGGGTTGTAAAGAAAATTTGATGGGCCTGCAGTTTTAAAGATTTTTTTTTTCTTTTTGGGTTAAATATATTTGAACAAGGTATTTACAAGGCACACATAAGATAACAGTGCCAACTTGTTGTACAGCAATTTTATTTCAAGCAGCACTGACAGCATAAATTGTTATTTCAGGGCATAGATTAATCAATTTTAAATGTTACAACACAACAAGCATTAACGTGTCATTAAATCTAATTAGAATAAATGTATATATCCGCTTTTAGTTTGTTTTTCCCTTGATTTAAAAGGGAAATAAATGAAGAAGAAAAAATTCTAAAATAATTTTATGCAAAATTTTATATACAACAGTTGTGAAATTTAAGGAATTTTGTGCCAAGTGGATCTAACGTTTGTAGGAATGTGTTCATTTGGTCTAATTAGTGCCAGAAACCTCTCCACACCATGAATTGATTGCCTAAACAAACGTTGGTTTTTCATTTAAGATACTTGTCTGGGATTGTGTACATAAAGGAAAAGCCACGAGTTAAAGTAATTGCGAATGCCCTTTGCATTGCATTCCTCAATCTGTCTCCAGGTGTGGGTTTGTTGAGGCGTGTGAAAGTGACTGCAAGGATAAAATGTTTATTTATCTTGGGTCGACGAAGGTTGAGGAGTTTTAATGCATCTTAACCCCCACCGTGAAGTAGGTTATTTATTTATTTATTCTTCTACACTTTGATAGCTGTGAACTAGACTTTGACCATTTGAATAGTTGCTACTTAATAAATTGATCAGTAAAATTTCTTCTCTTCTTTCTCTCTCTCTCTCTCTCGGCTCGGCTTTGAATTACCAACAAAACTACATAAAGAATCCATCGCTGTTAATCAAGCTGTGAGAGAGTCATCTGTTGGAGCGATTAAGAAATAATTTCCTTTATTTTTACTTGACAAAACTGAATTATCTCAGTTTTACCTATTGCCTACATCTGTTAATAGCAATTAAAAATCAACACTAATTGCTCGTGTCAAGTGAAAAACCATTAAAAATTGCTTTGGTTTGTTTTCAAACAAAGCTTTTGGGGGGTTGAAATGGCCCACATCCTTGGTGGCACCTTGTGTCTGTGTGTGGTTCGTGCGTGGGAGGTGTGGTGGTGGTGGATGAAAATGGCGCACCTTTTCTTTTCTTTTTTTTATTTTTCTTTCCAATCCGAGTTAAGCAACACATGTTTACCAGATGTACGCGACAATAAAGGGTTAAAACCGTTGCCTTAGTAAAGGTGATCTGACCACAATAACCCACTTCCTGTGGCTGCTCCCTTCTCTCTAGGTATCTCGTCTCCGTTTTTGCTCTTTCTGATTCCTCCTCTCGACTCTTATCTTTGTCCCAGGTGAGGGGTGGGTCCTACTCCTTTCTTTGAGGTGGTTTCCTTGATAAAAACGTCTCCCAGTCTTAATTACTGCCAACGAAGATGTAGGAGTGGAACACTTTGTTCTTAACTCAAACCAAATGTGCACAAATTGGATTTTGATTTCCCTTTTCCTTCTTTTTTTGTACTTTAAACTCTTTAAATTCACTAATTGCTGTTTTTGTTTTGAAAAAATCCAGGGTAAAGATGAAGTAAAAAGTTGCAAAATCAATTATCAAGATTTGTTTTGACTGAAAATAAATTAATCCAAAAGTTGCAGTATAATTAGGGATTTTTTTTTTCTCTCCCTCTCTCCCTCTCTCCCAGTATTTCTTTCTCCGTCTAAGTAATATTGTTGTTGTTTGTGTTGACAACTGAATTGCAGCGGGTAATGAGTGGAATGCGAAAAAAACAGTAGGAAGAAAAGAATGTTAGCTGCAATTGTATAAAATATTTGCCCTTATTAAATCGTGTCACTCAAGATAAATGGTTGATGAGTGAATTTATTCGAGTGTTAACGTTGGGGTATTGTAGAAAACGAGTGAGTAAAAGGGTGAATCGATGACGCGGGGTGTTTTTGATTGCTAATTACCTGTCGTCAGTCGCGAGGGAGAGACGTCACAGGTGCGTGGAAGACGCGCTCGCTTGCTTATCTCGATGATGGAGAGAAAATTAGCATTTAGCTAAAGCCAGAAAAGAGAGGGTAGAGCCATTTAGACGCTGACTCCGAACTGAACCCCTCGTCGTCTATACTCTCTTCTCTCCCATCTATTCACTCCTTCATTTCGCCTGCTGGGATTTGGACTTCGTGTTTGGGTAAGAATGTGTTGGGAACAAATAGTACAAGGTTTGATGTTTGACTTTATCTGTTTGGATTTGGTCTCTCGTCCATTTTATCCTTTTATAGCTTATATCAAGTCAAGTGAATCGTTCGAGATAAGAATAAGGAATCACAAATTTTGGGAGGGGTTTTTATTTCTTTTAAAAATGTCAAGTCGGGTGGGTTATGATAAAAAGTTTTTCTTTTTTTTCTTAATTTTTTTTTCTTTTTGTCTGACTAAGACGTTTTTTGTTTTGTCGTATGGGGGAGTAAATTATGGCAGGTGATGATGATAATGGGCGCAAAGTGAATTTATGTCGGCGATGTGTCACGACTCTCATTGACACAGCAGAGGAGTCGGTTGCGTTTTGAATTATCGTTCAACTCCAGCTGTGAGTAACGGGTCTAAAGAAAAGGTGAAAATAATGCTGTGCTTCGTGGACATGCGATTTAATATCCCCTTTTCATTGCACTTCGTTTAATGTATAAAAGTGTCGCTTTTGTTACGTTCCTCGTGTCAATTTTATTGACTAATAATTTTCTTTTTGTTTTATTCTTTATTTCAGGTAAGTTGCAACCATACTTTTTATTGTGTGAAAGTTTTAAGATCGTCAATTCCTCATATGTAAGTACTGTTCCCTTTCTTTGCGTTATAAATTTCACGTGTTGGGGTCGAAAATTTCACATTTCGTCACTAGATGCAAAGTTTGTATTAGCTAAAATGTTTATTACCATAACTAAAACATTAGAACTTATCATTCTAACTTTAAAATTTTTTTTGAGACTGTTAAATTTACATTCTATTATCTCCTCCAATTTTTTTCTTTACTTCACATGTTTTTGCTCGAGATGGCGCTGCATGTAAAACCTTTTCTCTCGAGTTTTCTTGTTGATAATCTCGAGTTGCACACTTCTGCTTTGAATGGGAGTTGAGTTTGAGTCTAACTTTTTCTTCCCCTTTCTTATTTTTTATATTTTTTTTTATTTTTATATTTTCTTAAGTTCTCATTAGCGCCTAAGAACTTTGTTTTGCTGTTGATGCCAAGCAAAAAGAAAAGGGAATGGGTTGGGGGGAAAGTTGTTGTCATTTGGTAGGATGCGCCATTACTACACATGTCTGCCTTGTACTCAGATTGTTTTCTCTCTTTGTTATATGCAATTGTGCAACTTTTATAAACAAATTCCTCTTCTGTGAAAACTTTCACAAAGTTTTTTAAACAGAAAAAAAAATTACTGTACAAACAACACTTGTTTTTGGAGTGACCTTTAATATAAATAGTATAGTGGTTTCTCATTTTCTCCCTGTTCTGGTATATTTCTCTTTTCTTATCTTAGCAGAGGAGTGTGTGCAGCCGTACTCCAGTGCTATCAGCAAATTATACAGAGAGTCCCTCGCGCATGTGGCCAGTGGCCGTTGCTAGAAGCCTATCAAAGTGCCATCCAAATATCCAAAACAAATGAATGTCCGGTCGGTGAATAGTGTCAGATGGAGGGAGGGAAATGAGGATTTCGTCCCTTATTGTCCTTTTGTGCTTAGGTTTTTATCTGCGGAGCACCAATTTGTGAGTGTGTACAAATATGGCGAGTTGTGATAGGAATACGGTGGCGGGACGAACTCGAACCTTGCTGTATAGCCACGTAATCACCATCACAAGGGTAATTTAAAAAGCGTTCTCTTTTTACCCACCTAACAAATGTCACGGTTCGAGCTCGGAAAAGGGCATTACCTAGAATTTTTTTTTACTCACTGGACCCAAGTAAATCTCTAGAGGTTGATGGTTGTGCAGGAGAGAAACAACGAGGATGTAATAAGGGGTGAGAAAGAGCAATAAGAAAAGTAAAAAAAAATAAAAGTGAGTGTTATTATGTGAGGTTTGGGCTTAAATCGACATTTGGACGGAAGTGGGCATGCGATGATGACACCCACTTCTTGGTTGTAAAACGTGGGGTGTAAAAGTTTTTCAAAGTAGTCGGAGGGATTTAAACATTGACCACCGAGAGATGTTTTTATACCGATCGTAGTTCGTGACGAATAAAATTGAGACTTGTTATAATACTACCGCCAGTTTGTAAGAGGGAAAGTTTTGCTGGTGAGGGGATGAGGGGGAGTTGTGTGTGGGAAGGAAGGAAGGAATGGGGGTAAAAACCTTTGGCAAAGAAAATTGAATCGAGTTTGGATGGGAGTAATTAATCCATTTGGTGGCGACATTTAAGGGAGAAAGCACCATTGTGAAGGGACTCGGTGCCATGCTCAGCTGGAGGTAGCTTTCCACCCACCATCCTTTACCCACGCCCCCTCGTAGCCAACTCGGAATGAATTGATTCGAGGTAACCCCCTCATCTCGTTTCCCACTGAGATTGCCTCAATGCGGCCAGCTGGCCGGCAGACAATTGATCCTGATAGCACCGATTTCTGATTGTGATCACCTTGAGTTGCCGGCGTTTCCATAGAAACGACCTCTGGGATGCTGCAAACTCTCGGACAATGGGAAAAACACTGATAACGATGATGAAAATAAAAAAAATCTATTTTCTTATACCCAAAAAAAAATTAAAATGTTTTTACATTTTGTTTGTTTTTGTCCATTCGGCCTTTTGGAATTTGGATGTCGTGGTCGCGGGATGTGCTTTGGTAGTTTTATCAGTGTCGCCCCGTTATCTGTTGGACTCTTGTTGGTATATATATACGTATATACGTATGGGAAAAGCTGGAGGCGATTTCTTTTTCCCATCCCTGGAGATTGGCCCTCGTGCGCAGGTTCGTACAGCCAAAGTAGGCTGGACTAATGCACCTGAGAGAGAGAGAGCGAGTCCAAACACCCGTTTGTGATTACGGTCAAAGTAGATGGAATTTGGGTTGGAGGCGTCGGGTTTTGGAGCCTGGGGCATGTTCGATCTGCGATAAAAATTGAGTAATTTGGTAGTTGTGTGGCCTGTGCATTTCTGCATTTGGATGTGCGTGGTCGATAAGCTTCCATCCATCCACCACCACCACCACACCACCTCCCCGATTCTCCCTCACTCTCTCTTTCTCTGACCCACCTCCACTTCCAGTCTCACTCCCTCCACTTCTCTCTCTCTCTCTCTCCACTTCTCCAAATCCACACAGAGAAGATTGGGGGGCCTCGTTCCGACTCGCCCAATCCCAAACCCCCATTCTTTTTAAAGCTTTACAATACTTCATCCCTTTCGTATTTGCAAGTCAAGGATTTGCCATTTTCTCTCGCCAGGGCTACCTGAAGTGAGTCATGTCATGTGAGCAGCAAATAAGGTGGTTAATCAAAATCGTTATCACTATGCGCAGTTGCCCGTTTCTCCCTCCCTCCCCACTCGCAGTCCCTCATCCCTTGTTATTGATCAGTTGTCATGCGTCCCATCCATCCATCGAACCGTCCTCTCCGTCCCTCCCCTCACCAGAGAGCGAGAGGGAGGGAGGGAAGGAGGATGGATTCTAATTCGTTCTCTGGAGAAGGACCACGACTTTGTAGCGAACAAATCCTCTTACCTTGTCGCATCGGACACTGTCACGTAGGATCTATGGGATCTCGCAGCGTCCATCCAAGTAGATGCAATTTATGTGACGTTTTCACGATATAATTAAAGTGAATTGATCGCTTAAAGATGGCATACTGTCAATAGACGGAGGAAGGCGCCTCGATTTATTTAGATTCGGATTTGCGTGCACCGCTGCAGGTTTGCGGATGCGATGCGTACGTGTGGACTCGAGTCCATCAAAATTAAGGTCAGATTGCACGAGTGTTTGGCCAGACACCGTGACTCAATACACCGCACGACAAAAGGATTGATTGAATTTGTGTCCAGAAGCAAGACTCGTGGTTTGTAACATTCGTTCCTGAGCGAGCGAGCGAGCGACACAGAGAGAGAAAGAGGGAAAATCATCATCATCATCATCATCATCATCATTGGATTTGGAGTGTCCCTTGGCTCACGTTCCTTTTCTAATCACCGTGGCTGTCAATCCCCAACACCTGGCCCCTCTTTTAATTTGGCTCCGTGCACTTTTCGAGAGAAGTTTCTCTCGGTCACAGTCTGGGTGCCCAACTAGGTGGCGGTAATTTGGAACCCTCCCCCCTCTCAATCTACTCGAACCGTAGATGAGCGGCGAAAACGTGTCGCGGAAAGGGATTTGATTTATTGGAAGCGTGAAAGAAAAACCATTAATCTGGAAGAGAAACGTGTGACTAAAAGCAGTGACAGCAAAATGGCACCTGCTGCTTATATTGCGACACAAAACCGACGAATTATTTCCTAATTTTTACCCGGTCACCGGATACAAACATCAAAGATTTTTATTATTTCTTTTTATATAAGAAAGGGGAAGAAAAAGGAACGGAAGGGTTAAGAGGGGAGATGGAATGTGTAATTCGTTTGGCGCGCCCTCTTTTTGGTGTTGCGGCCGGTCTGATATTGTGCCGAGCAGTGCTTTATACTCTTATTAATATTCAAAAGAGTGTAGGAGAGAGAAAGAGAAAGGATGGGAATGCATGAATAAAAATATTCCCCTACTACCACTGGCTGTACCTTTCTCCCCCTTAGTTCGCCATTAAAATTGAGTTTGCGATGAGAATGAAGTTTGATGGCGATTGAGGGTTGAATATTCTCGCTCTATGAATTTTTTGTTTATGAATCAACTATTTTTTTCCTCGCAGGCATTTTTTTTACGGTATGTTTAGAATTTTTGATATAAAAAATTTTTACTTAAATCTTTATCAAATACCAAAAACCCACTTAAAAATATTCAATTTCAACACGATATAAACCTTGAATAAATATTAATGAGTAAACAAAACGGGGCAACTACTATTAATTTTCAAAAAATTCACAAGTGTTTTGTTATTCAGTTACCTGGCTACCATCATCATATACTCCGTTCAAAATCCCATGTTAATCATTAATTCAGGATTAAAGTCTATGCCATTCTTTTCTTTTCTTTCTGGGAATATATACAAGCACGGATTTAATGCACAAAAGAGCAGTAGGTATTCGTAATTAGGCAGTTAAAAGTCGAGGTAGATTCGGTGATTTGGACCCAGCAATCATCATCAATTACAGTGTGGAGAACCGTATTAAATTTAAAAAATAGACTCGGTTCGTGTTCTGACGAGGAAAAGGAGGTTGTTGGAGGCCTCTTAAGTATATAGGAGAATTGCTTTTAGAGATGCTGACCGCCCCACCAAATCTCGAGTTGCACACGGGGTTCGCAGCCGCAATCAGGCAAATTGTGCTGCTTTTATTCTCCAGAGTCCTTGATGAGATCCTCGAGTGTTTACGTTACGATTTTATTTTCTCATTTTTTTTCCTGTTTTGCGTGGGATTATGGGGAAACTGTTTACAAACTTGGTTTTTTTCTTTTTTTCTAAATGGACATCTCATTTACTAGCATATTTTCACTTAGCATGTGGTTTTTACAGTCGCTGCTAGCGGTTTGAAAGTAATTCGAGTATACTCCGTAGAGAGGCGTTTTTTTATTTAATGATTTGTTCCCACTCGTGTGTCACCCTCATTCCGGGAGAGTATCGAGTGAGGAATCCGCGAATAGAAATTGAAAACCGTTAGTATGCAGATGAAGATGCAAATTACATGGCGTCTCTTTATTCACGCATTTGACTGTGGTCAAGGTCCATGACTCACAGTTTGACCCTCTCTCCTAGAGTGGATTTGTACATTTCGAGTCTTTTCCGTTGCTTGTAAAATGAAAATTAAGAAGCAATCCACGAGGTTTCGAGCGAAGTGAGGAAAAGGAAATTCAGAATTGACGGCCTTGATTGGCTCCATCACCTCGCCACGTGCATCCACTGGACGGGGGTCGAATTTTGATGACAGAGTCGGGAGGTGTCCTGTCCTTTAATGATGATGGCCACACGGACGCATCGGGGAAGGTGAATTTCGTCGGTAATGCGAGGTTTGGTTGGGGGTGGGGGGAAAAGTGAAACTGCGATTGGTATTCGCACGGACTAAGCGTTAAGTAGTGCTCGCTCGTCATCCACGAGGCAGACGCAGGAGCAGCAGGCATAGGTTGGTTCGTTTCTTTCTTTCCTGTTCACTTTATCACTCCACTTGGAAGCCAATTACTCGTGGGTGGTGAAAAATAGAGAGGCGCAAACCAGCCGGGAGAGATCAGGCGATCATGTTGAAGAATTCAGGGGTTAAATTGGCTGCGAGGGAAACGTAATTGCTACCAATCAATTTGGCTCTGCTCCCAAATCTCTCTCAGGATGTTGGGGGTAGAGAAGCCTCAACTTCCCCCTGGGATTGGTCGAGGTACAAGTCGTTTTCAAAGGGAATAATATCGTGCCCTCTCTTCTCTCTCTCGCTCGCTCTCTCCTCCTGGCTCCTGTACTTCGCCAACCTTGTTTTAAACCTCGCTTTCGCTTGTTTTTTTTTTCTCTCTACTCTTTCCCGTTTCGGTTTCGCTTTTCGATTTTTGCTTTCTTCGGTACCGGAGGAATCGGATGATGTCATCGGCGTTGAACAATAAATTTTTAGTGCGTTGCAAAAGTAGTTTACTGATGCGACTTGTGATGTTAAGTGTCGTTCATTTGTTTTTTAATTGTTTTTGTGTGGTAATGACAGCGACGCGGGGTGTCGAAGGAGGCAAATTAATGTTTGTTTTCTTCTTTCGAGATTACATACAACGCTGCTGCTGCTGCTGCTGCAAGCAGTTTTTTTCCCCCTTTTTTAAATCAAGAGGAAAAGTAATCGGCTTAATAAAATCGTCGGTTGCTTTCAATTTAGAGAACCAACTCAGGAATCGCGAGCGTTTTACTCCCGATGATCAAACCTAGCTTTTTATTAATATATCAACTCGAGATATTTTTTTCGCAAATTTTTTTTTTTTATTTTTTAATACTCGATAAGAAACTTTCTCGATTTTAATTTTTTTTCTCCCCATCTTGGAAATAATTTTTTTCAATAAAAGTATATGGGAAACTTTTTATTATTTTGTTTTCACCTATTGAAGTGGGGTTAGACTCATGGTTGCAGGTTGAGCGTTCTTCCTCTAAATTTTTTTTCGGTTTTCATGTCGGGCTGTTGAGGCTGGTAATTGATTTGGCTCCAGTTGTCTGGATGTGTTTTTGCCACCACTTCTTCTAGTTGCGAAGCCGATTCTGTGGGATAATGAGAGAAGCATGTGTTACCTTTGTGACTCCTCTTTTTCTTTCTCGTCCCACGCACCGGGTGGCGTCTCACTCACTAGACAGGTTATACATCACACACTCCCACATACAATTTTTTTCCCTTCGGTGTTTTAATTTTTTTCGGTAAACTGTCCTTGTTGATGTTATTTATACTTTCATTATTTTACCACATGCTTCACCTTTTCTGCAAAAATGCACCGCGACTTTTATTTTTAAAACTTTTTTTTTCCTGGGATAGGGGGGAATGGTGGAGGGAAATAGGAAAAAGATGTCGTTGTCAATCAACCAATCAATCTTGAAGCGATAAAAGTCTTAGGTAACGGTTTGAAGTTGCGTAAATCGCGTGTTTTGTCTGTCACTGACAGCACATGGATTGAAGAGGCGGGCGGTTCCGACTGCGCATGCGCTCCAATGAAGGTTTATTGTCCACGTGGTGAATGTCACGTCCAGACAAAAACCCTCCCCCTACACGCCAACCCACTTTTCCACTGTGGTTCACTACCATAAAAGAAAGAATAAAGGATTTTGTATCGACTCAAAAACGTGTGTCAATTTTACCATCGTCATCACTCATCAGTCAGAAATGACGTCATCGTCATAAAAATTTTAAAAAATTAAAAAATTGACATGAGATTTATAACTAATAAGGCATAAGGTTTTATTTTTTTTAAAAATAAAAAGGGGGAAAAAACAAATGGCAGCACTCATTAAGGGGCAAGCGAGTTCAGTTGTGTCTTGGGAGTCGGGTTACCGTAATGTGTCCTCATTTATCACTATATATAAGCGAAAGGAAAACAGGAAAAAATGTACAAGGGGGTAAAAAGTTCTGAGAAAGAAGAAATATAAGTTCTTAATCCGCGCTGTCTGACTCGATCGTGGGAATCATGTGCAGGAAAGCGGGGGAGATGGATTAAACGAGAAATGGTCTTTGATTGGTGCAACCACGAGCGAGACATAATTTTTCTTTGTGTTATGGAGGAAAAACGAGTGAGACTCGTCCTTGTCATGTCGGTTCGGGTTTTGTACGTCTGACAAGCTACACCGTAGATGGGCTCTTGTCACGCGGATTAACGACACAACTTGTCGACTCTCTTGTTTTCTCACACAAACATGATCACTGCGGGTGTCGAGGTCGACGTGTCGAGTCTAAATTATCACACACGGAGATGCGGGATAAAAGAAATTTCCCATTTTTTCATTCTTTTTTCCGATTTAATGGACGAGGAACAGTGAAAATGTCAAGTCCCTTTTTGTATAAGTGTTTCGATTGTTTTATGTTAATGAGGAGTGAAAGATGGATACGGTCGTGGATTAGTTTTATTAGCTGCAGTCATTAGCGTCTAGGAAAATGAGTCATCCGAAAGTTTTTCCATGGGTGGACCACACGAGTCAAATGGCCATAAACAAAAGGGGTAAAGTGGATTTAATTAAGGTTCAAGGATCTGGCTCACTGCTGCAGAGCTGCACGGTATGCATGAATGTCGTGCAGCCAAGTTATGCACCCCAGGGGAAAGGGAGAATGGTCGAGCGCCATCTTTGATGGTTCCCTCCTCATTAGATACAAATTTCCGCTTAATAAATAATATTTTTTTTAATTAGCCATGAAAATGGGAGGTATTAAATGCGTATTAGAAATTTTAACTTGATATAATAAAAATATTATTATTTTAAATAAATTTCCCCAAGTTTTCTGTTTTCTTGAATTATGAGACCGAGCCAAGTGCAGTTTAAGCGTCTTTCTCAAAACTAGTGGCAGACAGTAAATTTGTGGAATGTGTCTTTGGCCATAACCCAGCACCAGTTTTCCTTTTTTTCTTTTTTCCTTTTTTTCTTTTCCCCCCAACTCGGGCAGAGGTTAATTTTTGCACTTGTAAATTATGAGGCAGCAATCGGTGGCGTCCGTGTCCACTGAGTTGCTCTCTCTCTCTCTCTTGGCATTCCTTTCGTTCTTGTCTTTACGAGGCTTGTCATCCTTATATAAGATTTCATGACCCTTTTGAGCCTTTACAAGAGACTCGTTTTCCATCTTGCTCTCTCTCTCTCTCTCTCTACTTTCTCACCATAGAAATCCTTGTCGAGTGAATTTTTCTGCACCCACCTTTTAGTAAAAGGACCGAGAGGAGAGAAGGGGGGAGTTGGAGGGAGAGAGGGTAGGGGGAGAAGAAGTTTATCCAAACGCTCTGAGTTTGAGTCAAGGACTCGAGTGATTTGTGCGTCAAAGATGGCAGAGGGCCAAATAACCTTCCCCTGCATGGCCTTTTGTCTTAGGTTTTGATCTGCGAAATGGAAAAACACTCGACATTTTATATGTGCATTTTTCCACTACAATCGATACGAGCCAATATGCAAACTAAATGCAATCAGGATCGATTTCTATTTGGATAATTTGATAATTGAATCAAAGCATAATTTGCTTAGCTTTGATTTACCCAAATCAAATCAGTTCGTCGGCTCAGATTACGAACGCTTTTATGCGATTTTTGATTCGCGTGAGAAACTGCAAAGCGCAGGATGTTTATTTTTCACCCATTATTTATTGCGAAGTATAAATATCAAATAAATTTCCTCAAAAAAAATTATTTTTAAACCTGAAATGAATTTATTCAGTTTTTCACTATACTAAAAATGACGAAATATATCTTTCTTTATATATATATATTTAAGAAAAAAAAATATTTAACGGTGAAATTCAATCCGATGTTTGCCTCTTGCTACGTATCTGTGGGAGATAATCTGAAGAGTTCTTGTGACCCTTTTAAAAGTAAACATAAGTAAACAAATTTAATGAGTAATGCAAGTATACCTTTGAGGACCGACCGAACCAACACCATCTTTTATAGTTCCATACTCGCTCACCACGAAGCCGTTAGGGTCAAAAGTGTCTCGGTCAGTGAGAAGCGTCACCCGTTGTCACCGGTCCAGATATCTGTGTGGAAAAGGATGAGGGAAGGGGTAGGGTGGACGCCGAGGCCACCGGGAGCTTCATTAGGCGGCTCCGCGAGCGAGAGATTGCGTTACATGGCAGCAGCTGGCGTGGTGCGAGGTCAGCATGCGAGTTCAAGGTGGATTCCTTGTCTCTTTGATGCCATCACTGACCATCTGAGAGGTGCAGTTGCCGTGGTTACTAAGAGAAGAAGAAAAAAAGGGACAGCAACCATAGTGTACGTGACTTAAAGGTTCATTTAACGAAATTCCTCAGCTTTTCGACGAAATAATGCAACAGATATGTTTTTTATCTGGTTACTTTGAAAGTTGAACCTTCGTGTTTTCGCTTGTTCTTGGAAATTCGGGAGGGTCGAGACGAGAAACGAAGGTGGGAATAAAAGAAACACGTGACTTTAAAGCGTTAGCATATGTGCCACAGTTTCTTGTTGACGGGAATGTGATGTGCTTTGTGTGGGAAGGAAGAATCTGTCCTTCCCTTCTTCATCTCTTCTGCCTTGAGGAACATGAAACTCGAGATGCTGAGAACAAGGCGTAGTTGGTGGCGTTTTTGCTCACATGCAGGATGTTTATCCTTTCACGTCACAATTCAGAGCACACCGGCTGTAACATTGAAATGTTTTTTTTTATTACTCCCAACTTTTTTTTTCTTCAAATGTGTGGGAATGAGGGTTAAAAGGGTTGCGATTTTCAGTTGTAAAATTTTTCCCTTTTTTTTATATTTATTTATTTTTTTTGCTCGAAATGTGGGGTTAAAACTAAAATGGGTGAAAGAAGAGGGGTTGTTGTAGACTAAACATCCAAAAGGGAAGATGATGGGGATGTCCCTCTCTCTTCGGTAAGAGGAGTGTGAATCCACAAACAGACAGAGTGTAGGGGAAAAAATGATATCCGACACTTGTACATTCCATCGGTTTGTGTGTCCCTTTCCTTCCATCATCTTTTCAATTTTTTTTTTTTCACTCTCACATAATTTATTTGTAGTGTTTTGCTTTGGGGGAATGAATGTTGTTTCTGTTTTTCATTGAAATGATTCACACCTGCTTTGTAAGATTTTGTTTAGTTTGGGTTTATTGCTCGGCAGACCGTAGACTGACGAAGTGCGTGGTGTGCGATAAGTGCAAGGTGCAACCCTTTTGCTCGGCATTAAGCGCCAAGCCAAGCAGACATGCAACGGGGAGGCCACAATTATGAATAACTAATGAGAAGGGAGCTTTATCTAGTGAGCTCGAGAGGTCAAGCTCGGCTTTAAGCGGAAAGGAGGCTCTTCTCGTTCGCGTAACGACTGGCCCTAGTTGTGATTGAAAGTTGCGAGAGTAAAAGTTGATGCGAAAGCATCATAAAGCGGCCCGTAATTGTAAATCAACGTTTAATGTCCGAGATTTTGGTAAGAGGAGAAAACTAGATGGAAAAAGGGGGACACAGCATCATCCTGTGGACCATTTACGATCGGCAATTAAAGCATCCTAAAATTGAATCGTTTTTTCTTTCACAAGCTGAAATTTGAGCAGACCGTCATAATTTTGTGGGGTAAATGTAGGCAACAACTCGTGACCCTCAGTTTGATGGTGTCACGCATTGTAGCGTGACAAAACCTTTTTTTTTTTTTTCGTTCTTCCACTTTTCCTTTTAAGGCGGTCTTTCGGAAAAGGTACTCAACTCATTTTAACCAAGTTGAGAATAAGTTGTTAACTTTTACACTGCAACTCTTGATGATCATTTGCAGCGATAAAAGGAGCGTGTTAGGCATGCGCCGTTACCGTTTGCAGCGTCATCTAGCAACCGGAAAAGAGTTGGAAAAACAATGGTGGAGGCCCCTCCCGACGAGAGGAAGTCATCCATTTTAGATGATGACGCACTTGTCACTGTTCATGTGGACGTAAAACGCTGTAAAACTGGCGGTGCTTTGACGCATGTGCGAAACCTCGATGAAGGAAAAGTAGGTTTGTGTCTGAAAAAAGGAAGAAATAAGGGAGCAATAATTCCATCCTGCCGTGTTGATGTGTTGATGGCCAATGGAAGAAAGACAGAAAGAAAGGAAAAGGGCAAATAAATTGGGGATGTGACGTTGATGTACAAGAAATAGTTCTAGACTTATATATAAATATATTTTAGTTGATAGTGTTGCCGCGATTGCTTTGACCATAGCAGTTGCCTCGATATCATTGGGGATTTGTTGCAAATCTGTTCGGAATTTGAAGCTCAGCAGGAGACTTGCCACACGAAGGGAAGAGGGCATTCCGTCGGCATGGCAACCACGTCCACTGCTTGATGGAGGAGCCAACAGCTTCTTCCTGCCGTTGCTTGCCGTTTCTCGCTCGCTCTTTAGCTCGCTTTCTGGTTTTAAAAATTATTATTACATTTTTTTTTCTTGTTTGTTGTTTGCTGGAGGTTGATTGAAATAGTGAGCAATGGTGTTTACACGAGCAATTTGCGAAAACGCACCGTTTTCTATTCATAGAAAAAGAGTGGGATTTTTTTTTAAGGAAAAAGTGATTCTTAACAAGCAAGGAAAAAAGAAAAAGGTCGTAAAAATCGCCGTGCGCACAGACGGTGAGGGGAGGGAGTTTTGCGGCGTCGGCATGGCTGCTTTCAAGGTCCTCGTTCTTGTATTGAATGAGGGGAAGGTTGTTTGCAAAGTAAATACATATCTATAAATTTCTGTAAAGTGACAGTGCATAAATTGTGGTGTAATTGACAAGTTGGCGTCGTGCCAAACGCGTCTCTCACCGACAACCCCCATTGCCTTATACAAGCGAGCGATAAAGAAAGGCTTAACTTTTTTTTCTTCCTCTTCTTTAAAGAAAAAAAAAGATAGGGGGGAAAAGGAGTTTGAATAAGATATCGATGCGATCGGGATGTGCCAGGTAAATGAGCCATCAATCATTAATTATGCAGATGAAGTGTAAATGAGATTCACGTTGAAAACGGTTTCTCGACATTAGTCATCTTATTGACAGGAACCCGCAGTCACGAAAGAAACTCACGTCTCGCATTATTAATATTTCCGAAATCAGGTTAGAAGTGTCATTAATTGCATCGCATGATAAATGGAGACGAGCGAAACCCTTAACAAGACACGTTTATCAGAAACAAGCAGAGAGAACGCGTCCCGAACGCGTATTGCGGTGCAGCCGAGTGGCAGGAGTTGCGACGGCGATGACCTGCGACTGCCATCTCACGCACGCATCTCGTAGGTTTGTGTCTAACGTCGCTTGCTTCTCTCGCGCACTCTCTTCTTCTTTGTGAATCTCCCCGAGCGCTTTTTAATCAGAAGCCAAAAATGATTTATTGTAAATCAATGAAGTTATGCGCGCGCCACTTGCAGCCGCCTCTCAACCTCCATGTCGTTCGTTTTCCATCCTTCTTAAAACCTCACCCATAATAGAGCGGCAAATATCCGGCAGGGGGATGTCGCGATGAAAAATAAAAATTAAAAGGAGATTTTTTCTTTTCACTCTCTCACACTCTCACTCACTCTCTTTCTCTTTTTTTCGAATTAAAAAAAAATAAAAGAGTGAGAGAAAGCAGATGTGAGTTTTACAAGGCGGATTAATATGAGTCACCAGCTTGATGTAGTCAAGTGTCGAGAAATCGAAGAGGAATTTAATAAAGATAAGTCATTTTGTTCAATTTAATTTTTCTACCACTTTAAGCTCGATGGGGAGTCGGGTGACGCTACATAAATTATTCACTTATCTATTTATTTACTTTTTTTTCTTTCCTCCCTCGTTTTAAATGAAGTGGTCGTTTTCGAGTGGTGGTCAATTTTGAAATGTAAGAGTGTATCCCGAGAAGCCGACTTGTGTTTGGGATAATAATGTTGAACGCTTCATTCCACCCTCCTCTTCTAACGTCTGATCACTGTTCCTAATGGATTCTGTAATTGCAATTGACACACGGAGGACGTTTTAGGGTTTTCTTTCTCCGTTTCATTTGCCCATTTCAGCCGAGATAAGACGCTCGGACCGAGTGGATGGCTCTTGTATTTATTAATGATACTGCCATTATCTGGTGGTCCATGTATTATTCATGGCGTGTCAAGCGTTTTCACGCGCTGCACGAGCAAGAATTAATTTAAATAGGCAATATAAGAACTTCTTTTTATGACTATTATTATTATTATTATTATTATTATTTAACTCTATAATTTTTATTTTATTTTATACCTTGAGAAAAATTGCAAAAATTCCGAAACATTTTTTATTTTACTTTTATTTCATTTTTTTCCTTTCCGTTATGGTGGTAACCAATGAATAATTGATGGCAAAGACCTGTCGTCGCGATGGTCTCTCGTAAGAGTCGTTCGGTGCTGCAGGTTTCCTCTAATGCACGTACAAGCGAGAGAAATGGTGTGCCTGCCAAGGAAGAGCCCTAAGTCCCTGATCCGGACAAATCGTTGGGGAGATGAACAAGGGGGCCCCTGGGAATCGTTCACTTGACGCGCACGGATTTGATAGGGAAAGTGGGGAGCTTTAAACCCCTTCTTTTCCTTCTCGAACGAACGGCTGCCGAAGCTAATATGACGCCAACATCTTTCATTCTACGTGTTAGGTCTGCCAATCTGGGGCCAATTGCCAAAATGAAGTTCAAATGAAAAAGGAAAAAAAAAATTTTTTTTCAACAAGACAAGATTTTTAACTTGTTTTTTTTTTTTTTAACTTCACGGGAGTACATAAAGGGTTACACACACCAGCAGCAGCGCATAATATGAATGGAAAATATCCAATCGTAAAAATTTATCTCGGGTTTTGAATCGTCCATAAAGAAGTGGGAAAAGAGCCACGAGCACTTGAGGAAAGTACTCGGCAAAAAAAAAAAGTTGCTGGTCAATATATAAATATATTCATAACAGCACTTGTAAAAAGAACATTGAACATGTTGGCAACCCGGGCTTCGGCCGAGATTACATCCATCTAATAAGGTTTATATAATGTTTCCATATATGCACCTCGATTCTCCCCTCTTCGGCCAGCCACGTCCCCCCAGTGCCCCGAATCTTCCCTCCCTTTCCCTTTTTCTTGGCTGCCAGCCTGACCGTGCATCGTGCTATGGGGAGCATTTCCAGCCCGTTGCCCCAAGCAGGGGGAGAGTTTATTGAGCGGAAACGAGACTCGACCAACCTCCCTCGGCCTCCCCCACAGCCTCAGTCTACCATTCCCTTCCTCTTGTCTCGTAGACGTCCCACCTCCCCTCCCCTCCCCTTCCTCACCCCGGACCACCACCACCTTCCTGAATTCGTCGGTAAAATGCATTGTGGGGTGTGGGTGTCTCACCTCCCAAGACTCCGCGTGCGATTTGGTGTCTAATGAGTGGTGATGGATCTCGAACACTGCTTATCCATCGCCATTTCCTCGCTCGCTTGGTCCGCGCCATCTGTATTTGGCGAGGGGAAATCAATGTAGCAAAGAGAATCGTTTTTAAATCACTCGCTTTTCTAAGTTGGATGTTTTGCGATGGGGATTTTATTTAATAGTTTTCATCACCTTGTCTTTTTTTTGAGGGGGAGTGAGGGGATGGAGGGATCGTGTTTAGATATTAATTAGGGGTAGAGTTTGTCTGTCGCGCTCTTTCTGTTGTTAAGCGTTGTTGTTGTGAGGACGCTGACAGGCGAGATTCATGGATCGCGTGATCGCCAGTCGTGATAATAAATGCATCTCTGCCACCAACCCTATTTAACCTCTTCTTAAGGCTCCAATTAATTAGTGTGTGCTCGGGGGCTCGCACCCGACATTCCTCGGGATTAATTGTTTCTCGGCTCCCTCTACCTCAGCGTAACACCGGGGCGCGCGCGTCTTGCTCCGTTAGCAACCTTTTTCTGTGCATAAATTGAAGATGCGAGCTGACACGCTCGCATTTTTAGCACGAACGAACCGGCTCGTCTTTTGTTTCGTTTTGGATTTAGACAAAGATAGATTGAGGTGGTCAATGTGGAAGGGGGGTGTTGATTGCGGTCATTCTGTGAAATCAGCGCCCTCTGGCTGATGACGGTGGCGAAGAGGGGAAAGTAATTCTATTAAGTTGGTGTGACGTATCTTTATCTGTACTTTGTGAACTTTTGGTCCACTGCTTGCTTTCCATTCGTCGAATTAATGTGCAAGAGACAGAATTGGGGGGAGGGATGGGGATGGGGGATCTCACACGAAAGATGGAAGGGTGGGGGTGTGGTGGGGATGGGAAGGTCCAGCCATGCAGAAGGGGAGGAAATAAGTGGAGAGAGAAAGAGAAAAGGTGACGAATGAAACGACGACACTGAATGTCATTGACTCGCATCCGTCATAAGTTCAATGGAGCGGAAATATCAGAAGGGGGAGTAAATTAAATCAGCGCCCAAATGCAGAAACGCACTGAGGTTTACACTTTTATGTACAGTGGTGAGCAGCACAAACTCGTCTCGACCCCACACGACATGGCAGGAAATGTAGTGGAATTCTGGGATATGCAAATCCCCGCTTGGGTGACTCATGTAAAATCCTACGAAAACAGACGCTAGCGTTCACCAGCTTCATCCTCATCCTCATCCCCATCACCGACCCCAACCTCCGCTCCGCACTCACTCACTCACTGTACAGGGAGACACTAAAATAAAAATAAAAATAAAAACGTTTCGATCGATCGATCCATCCGCATTGAAAATTAGTAACCGGAAGTGGAGTTAAACTTTTGACGGATCGCGACTCGGTTCGTTCGATTTACTCTCCTTTTGATTTATTAGAACGATGAATATCACTGGTCCATGGTCAATTGAAGCGAGACACATGGCGCTTTCGGTGACTGCTTTTCACGTGGTTAAGCGTCGGATTCAGTGACGCAAAGGGGTTATATAATACCTTTTCTTTCTCGCTCGACTTTTACCCTCGTTCGGCTTTGCATGCCCACCCCACTCACCCCCTTTTCCTTCGTCCCGACCTCACAACGAATCTCGTCCCCTTTTCCGTGTTTTGTTTTGCTCCACGGAGTCTCAATGGCTTCAGTGAGTCGGAAAGCATCAGGGTGCTTTTTCATTAAATTAGATCAGTAATGCAAATAATCTTGTTTGCTCTGGATAAATCAATTAGAAAAATAAAAAGGATGAAATTCAATTTATGAGAAATCAACGCAGCTGCTGACACGGTCACGTTACCACTCGGATTAATCAAATGGAGGGATGGATGGGAAAATAAAATAAAATAAAAGAAATTAATAAGGGATACATTTTGAGTAATATGGGAGAGTGTGTGCGAAATTTGGTATAATCCTACGGTGGCCATCGATTTGTATTCCGTCGAGGCGGCAAAAGATTTGTCAAAATATCAAGCAGCCACCCTCTTTTCGCCCCCACCCTCCCCCTTACGCACTCCGAACCTCGTACTTAGAGAAATATGTGCCACTTCCTGTTGTCTACAAATGGTGCGTGCTTGTTTTGAGTGGACCTGCGAATCGATGTTGCACTGCAACATATTTTTACCTCCTTTTTCATCCCGGTTCTTTTTATGGATTATATGGGATCATAAAACTCGAGTTCACTGGGGAGAAAAAATTAAAAAGAAATTAAATTTTCTTTTTTTCATTCATTTTTTTTTGTGTGCAAAAAAAAAATTATTTTTAATAATTTCTTCCCCTCGACACGTTGATGAAAAGACATTTAAGCTTCGTATTTATCTTGTCAGCAAACGGAGGCAAGTGAAGTCATTTTCATCCGATGCCAAAGAAGGGGAGAGGGAGAAAGGAGTTAAGTTAACTTAGAGTCGCCACGCACTCATCATAATTTGTCTCTGTCGTCATGTCCGGCCGTTAAGTGCGCTGATTGCCGCCCGGTGGTGCACGAGGGAAACGGGTTTAGTGAGCATTAGGGCGAAAATGTCCTCCTGCGTTCCCTTACCCCCTCGCATCCCCTTCCTCGTTTATACGACTCCCTTCCCGTAATTAAAAATGCGCGCGCGTTCGTTGCTCGTTTGCGGTCGTATAATTGGCTCGTGCACTGAGTCCCGTTGCGTTTGTCACACTCAAATCACGATGCAATTGCTAAGCACATGACCAGTTGCCAAATCCGTGCACTGTTTTTGAGTTTTGTTAATTAATTGTATTTTTTCTCTCTTTCTCTCACTCTCTTTTATTTTTTTTACTCTTTGTACTTAACATGTAAATCCGTGGTTGTAAAAAGAATGAAAATAATCCTTTTTCTCTCCCACCCCTGAAACAAATAGTGTTTAATTTTCTTTTCAATGGACTTTGTATATGTAATTAAGTCATTGAGATTAGTCCTTTAATTTACCTCGTCCCTCCTTTTAACAATTTACATTTTATTCGTCTGCGCCCTCCCCTTTTTTAACTACGCGGCTCCCTCCATGCCCCGATCCCGCTGATGTCGCGTTTCGAGTTTTAACTTTTTCCCCTCGCGCGTATATGAGTTGGGATTAATTTAATAATTCCCCCTTACCCTCTCTCCGAATCCATTTAGCATGAGTGCCACGCTAGCCGTACCGACAATTAATTTAACACTAATACGTAGATGATCGTCAACTCGCTTCGAATTCTCCGTTTAATTGACAAAAGAGTGATTAAAGTGCGGAGCATGGAATCGTGTTTGGCGCCAAAGAGCAAGCGACCCCCCGCAACGTCACGCGCTATAAATCAGGTCGAGACGCGCCAAGGGACGCGCCGCACGATTTCAATTCAATTGTATGTGAAATGTGTCATTTTCGTTTTTCTGGTTATGTTTTACAACTCGATTTAGTGATGAGACGTATCGAAAAAAGATATTTTTTACTTTTTTTTTTTATTTACTTATTTATCATTCTTTACTAACCGTGAGAAAAAAAAATTATTTGTCTGGAAAACACACAACGAACCGTCAAAATCCATTCATGGACTCTCGTACGAGTTTGTTTGGGCCTTAATATTTGTTTATTAAAATTAAATTTCACTTCTTTCTTTTTTTACGATCTAAGTAGGTGAATTTAAGTTCTCGTCTTTTGAGTTGCGCGCGTGGAATGTGTGCGTGGTGTTCACATAATGCTCGGTTGAATGCTTCCCATGAATACATTGGCTGGCGTTGTACGAGTGGCGTTTAATCTGGCGCGTATAAGCAACAAAATTATGGCCACTGGGGATTATGATGGATAACCCTTCAAGCGACAACCACGTCCTCCTCCCTGTCCCATTCTACCTGCACGAGCTGATAAAGCCCATGCCCACGCTACAAAGGACTCAGTGAGGTGTGATGAGGGAGAAAAGGGGGGAGTGTGGGTGTGTGGGTGGGTAGGTGGGTGTGTAGTGGAGAGCGAAGGAGAATAAGTCACTAATAGAGGGTGTGTGGTGTGGGAAGGGGTCTTGGGGTAGGGGTATCGGATTGGCCAAACGACAGTCTTATATCTTGGCTCCATTGCCAATGCTTGACAGAATCCAATTTTTATTGATTGATGCGCGTAAGCAAGCGCGGGCGCTTCCATCCGATAGACGCCGAGCATGCTCCGAGAAGAGCACGTGCATGCAACGGGACGCGCCACACTCCGGCTCGGCGGCTATTGAGCACGGTGCACTCCTCATGCCGACGGACGAAGGCGCCGCCAGTCCCAGGTGGATTGCGCCTCCACCGCCCATCTTTGATTTGTGTGAGTAGGTAACGAACAATGATCACCTGAGCGCGCATTTATAGAAATATTGTTGCGCGAGTGAAACGGTTTTGTTGCTTGTATGCCTAACGAAAGGTGGTGAGGGTAATATATTTTTTCATCAAATTCTTTTTAGTTTTTTATATATTTTATATTTTATCTATTTATTATTTTAACATTATATATAATATTAACAGTGTGTCAGTCGT